>JAGXJF010004816.1:0-89214 GCA_019208055.1 Stipa capillata | reverse complement strand
TTTTTTTTTTTTTCTATTTTCTTTTCACTTTTTTTACTTTTCTTTTCTTTTTTTTCCGTTCTCTCGTTTTTTTTTGCCTTATTGTTTACTTCCAATATTTCTTTTTTTTTTCTTTCTATATTTTCCTCCTTTATTTTTTTTTATTATATTACCTTTCTCTATTTTACTTTACTTTTTATTTTATTTTTTTCTTTTTTTTTTATTGTTTTTGGTTCCACTTTTACTTTTTTTTTTTAATATAATTTTTACTTTTTTTATTTTTTTTTCCATTTGTTTTTTTCTTTTTATTTTTTTTTTGCTATTTTTTTTGTATTTTTTTTTCTTTTCTTTTTATTTGGTTTTGATTTTTAAATTTTTTTTTTTTATATTCTTACTTTTTTTCTGTCCCTCTCATTCAATTTTTTTCTTCCCTCTTCTGTTATTTATTTTCCGTTTTTGCTTTATATCTTATTAAATCTTCCACGTGTTCTTCGTATTGTTTCGTCTTTATTTTCTCTTTCTCCTCTTTTTTCTCTTTTCTTTTTTTTTTTGTTTTTTCGTATTTCTTGTTGTAAGTCTAGTTATTTTTTCTGTTATTTATTTGTTGTTTTCTTTCATCCTCTTTTTCTACGGATACATCATAATTGTTTATCTCTTCTTCTATAGACTCAGCATCTAATTTGCTCTCCTATTTTTTTTTTGTGTATACAACTACCTCTAAGTTTCTTCCCAACTTTTTTTTTTCTTTTTATTTTATTTTCTTTAGTTTAATTTTATATTTTTTCTTATTTTCTTTTGGTGTTGTTCTTTGTATATTTTTTTTCTTTTTGTTTTTCTTATCTTTTTTCTAGAATTACATGTTTTTTTTTGTTTTTTTTATTTTTGTTATTCTATTATTTTCTATGTTTCTACGCGTATTATTTATTGTTTGCAATTTTTTTTTTTCTCCTTCTTTTATCTTTCTTTTTTAGTTCCGACCTACCATTTTATTTATTTTTCTTTTTTCATTTTATCCATTTTTATTTTTTTTTTTCTTTTTTTCATTTGCTCTTCATATATTTTTTTCATTTAGTATTTTTTTACTTATTGTTTTTAATTTTTTTAATTTTTTTCGTTTTTTTTCCTCTCTTTTTTTTTTCTCTTTTTTTTCTTTGTATTACTATTATATAGTTCTTTCTTTTATTTGTTTTTCTTTAAAATTTGTTATTAACTCCCCCCTCTTTATTTGTCTACATGTTTTTATTTTTTTTTTACTTTTTGTTTCGTTTTTTTTTTTAAATTTTTTATTATTTTTTCTAATTTTTCTTACTGAATTTTTTGTCTGTTTTTTTTTTTTTATTTTTTTTTCGTTTTTTTTGTTAGTTTTTTTTTATTTTTTTTTTTTTTTTTAGTTTTTTTTTTCTTTTCTTTTTATTATTTTTTCTTTTTTTTTGTGCTTTTCTTTTCTTTTATTATTTATTGTTTTTTAATTATTTCTAAATTGTTTCTTTTTTGTCTTTTTTTGGTTTTCTTTTCATTTTATCTTTGTTCTTTATTTTTATTTCTTTTTTTATTTTTTTTATTTTTTTTTTTTCTTTGCTCCCCCAACATCTTGCAGATTTATTCACAAAGTTCCTACCAACATCTTTATTCCAGAAATATGTTCATGAGATTGGTATGAGACGAATTCGAGACTTGCAAGGTTCAGGGGGAGTAAACTCCTAAAATGTAACCTGATAATAATCATTAGATCATATATATTGTACTCTTTTACTTTGTGAGTTTTTCCTAAATGGTTTTTCATAAAAGGTTTTTAATGAGGCAATATTGATACAAGCACTATATGTCATATCGTTTTCTCCTTATTTTTTCCCATTGGGTTTTAAAAGAGTTTTCCATGACATATTTTTAAAATGTATATTTCTCCTCATATTTTTTCCACAGGGTTTTAGAGGAGCTTTCCAGATATTCTTTATATACAAAGGTGAAATTGATCAAGGGGGAGTGTTACATACAGGCGTCTCTCTGGAGAGGACGCGTCAATTAATCAAATTCACAACCGTCATTAGCGGTTGCTAATGACGCTTCAAGCAACAACTACCGTTGTTTCCAATTACATATATATGTGTAAAACATCTGAGATTAATAATGAGAATTACAATAATTATGTTCAATTGCTGTCTCAATCTTTGTTCCCAATTCATACTACAACAACCATCACCTGCTACTAGCTGACTTCGACGTTCGTCGTCACTTGCCCATTGATTGACGAGCGGTTAGTAGACTGGAATGCTGAGCATTTTCTTTGCAACGCTGATGCACCAGGCAAACTTCAAGGATCTGGACGTACGTAACTTTTAATTTTATCAGGGATCTTTATCGTTTGTATTTATTTCAGTTTTTCCGATTTGTTGTACGTCTTTAATTAATCAGATTGTTGCTCTAAAACAAAAACTTGTATAAAATCTAAACTTTAGATGAGTTTCTTGGCAACGGTCCAACTCTTCTAGCAGCTTTGGGTCAATTATCTGCAATATCTTGTCGGGGAAGTTGATCTATGCAAACTTTGTGATGCTCAATAAATTCTTGAACATGTCATATGTTGACCTCCTTCAGATGAATATTTCAAGAAGAACAACTCCAAAGTTGTAAAAAGTTGTAAACATCTGCGGCGGCTGAAACTAGATCACCCCTCCACATTCTGTAGATCGGACATATCAAAAGTTAGTTTAATTTCGCTGTCAAGACTATCTATTAGTATATATTAAAAGTAGAATACAATAAAAAATAGAGAGAGGCTAGAAATCATCCAACCGTTAATCTGGTGGACCACAACCGATAGATCTTCATAACTATATCTAAATAGATCTCAGCTGATAGGTCTTCATAACTGCACCTAAACAGATCATAGCCGATAAATCTTCATAACTACACTAAGCATATCATAGCCGATAGATCTTTATAACTGCACCTAAACAGAGCACATCCGATAGATCTTTATAACTGCACTTAAACAGACCATAGCCGATAGATCTTCATAACTATACCTAAAAAGATCACATCCGATAGATCATCATAAGTATAGCTAAATAGATGTTTCGGTACAATGACTAGCAGGTCGGCTTGCGATTTAAACTTTTATTTCCTGTACTTATCTAATATCATGACGGCTCACCATTTGAGCTTTCATTTCTATACTGATCTAATATCACGCATATACGTAAAAAAATAAAGATAATTAAAAAGTTTTCCGCGCAATTAGTACTAATTCTAATATCATGTATACAGATAAAAAAGACAATTAAAAACGTTCCCCGTGCATTTAGTATTGATCTAATATCACACATGCAGGTAAAACAATATAGATAATTAGATAGATCACATCCGATAGATAATCATAATTATAAAAAAATAGACGGCCTAGTACAATGACTAGCAGACTGGCTCACGATTTGAACTTTTATTTTCCGTACTGATCTAATATCACGCATACAGGTAAAAAATAAAGATAATTAAAAACGTTTCCCGCGCAATTGAGTGGGACACCGTGCTAGTTATATAGAAAGAAAAACACAATGTACAAATGGACAAAATCCAATACTTGGAGCAACATATCCTATGGTTCCCTTTATTACAACTGAAGAGGCCGAAGTTGAGTCACCGAAGATGATGATGCAGGATGGACTTGCAACCTTGCAAGTCCAAAGTCTCCAACATAACCTACCATGTCATATCTAGAAGTATGTTGATAGGTTTTAGATCATAATCACTATTACAGAAATAGTCATCCAAGATACCTCATCATAGAGAGATGACAAATAACCATTTGTGATAATGATTATGAGAGAAGGTTTTTTTATCAAAATACTCATCATAGAAGGTTTTCCAGTACGTCTTAACCCTCTGTGATAGTCCAGTCAAACTATTTGTGATGTGTCGTCCATGTCATCATAGATAGTTTTTTTAATCTCAACCGCATGTGATGAGCTGTGGTCCGGCCCAAGTCAGTATGACTCCTCCCTCCGTGTCTTTATAAACCTCTCAACCCCGAAATGCAGTCGTCGCCGCTAAACCTTAGCCCTCATTGTCTCCCCACTAGCTAGACACACTGCCGTCGCCGTCCCTCCATCTCCGGCAAGGATACAACTGCCTTTTTGAAGCATCACCGTCGTGATACACCATGGCATGGTGGTGCATTGTACAGGGGCAGTTGTCTCCATGTCCTGACCTTGTGCCACACTGCCGTTGTCCCTCTCAAGGCTGGCACCATTGTTCCCTACCCCGAGCAGGTGTAGTCGCGTAGTCACCCCCTCCCCCATGCCCGTCACCATCGTCCACTCCCCTATGCCTGGCACGATCGCTCCTGAGCCCGAGAAAGCACTGTCGCGCCCCCCTCCCCTATGCCCGACGCCATCGTTCGTGAGCTTGTGTCGGTGCTGTCACCTCGTCACCACCTTCCCTGTGCCCAGCGCCGTTGCCCGCAAGCCTGAGCCTAAGCCGACAATGTCGCCCGCGAACATCAGCCGGCACTATCGCCTCATTGCCACCTCCCACGTGCTAGGTGTCGTCGCCCCCAAGTCTGAGCCGGCGCATGCCCTCACCTCGTCGCCACCTCCCCCAAGCTGGCGCCTTCACACCCTCCCCTGATAAGGTAACGGCCCGCCGCAAGTCTCCATCCTCCTCAATCTAAGTTAATGCACGCCTCACCAAACCTGCCAGTCACACGATTAACGTGCTACGAACCACCCACGGTATATGGTCGATAGATGCGGTACATAGGTTTAGAACCGGACAGATATTTTAGCACCGTATAACAGGAAAACACTTTTGCAAATTTCAAGAAGAAAAAACCCCATGTCTAGATATTTCAGCACCGTATGCACCTGCAAATCTTTGTGTTGTACTTAAAAATTGAAGGGCTAATACATACTCCATTTGTTTGCACGGGGGCGCTAAGATAAAACATTTAAAAAAGATTGAAGGGCTCTGTGCTCGTGCAGGGTTCAGGTTCAGATGAGGAAGCAGAGTTCTCTGCGTGCACTCGGATGCATGGGGGCTTGCGCTGACAAGCCGCGTCAACGCTTTGGCGAGAAACTGGACGGACAGGTCTCTGCAGTATCTTGTCAGTAAAGTTCATCTCTTTGGATGGCCTAAACTTTGCAATGCTCAACAGGTCATTCGACGCGTCGTCCTTTGGACTCCTCCGAAGGAATATTATTCCAAGGACAAGAATACCTAGATATCACCTCATGCGTGCACCCACTCACTTTTGACAAAATCAGAAGATTTTCAGCTCTACGGAACCATGGCTCTACCTATTATTACCATTGATGTAAATATGTTTACATTGACATGTATGCTAATAGATGCTCTTCACAGTTGTATTAAGCGCCTCAACGGTACGTTGTCCAGGAGTATAGTTTCTTTTTTTAATTGTTGTGCTGCACTGCTGCATAGGGCACACCCAACAAAGTATACAGTATCCTGCCAAAACCTGCAATTTTGCAGGCACTCGGTTCAGTCCATTGCATTATAATAGACATGCAGTAAGTTAACTTCTGTAGAATGCTTAAGATAAATTTTAAGAAATCCAAAACCAGTTTAAATGCACTTAATCTATGGCATACGTAATAAAGAAATGAATCTCAGGTACATGATTAGATAAAGAAAAATACTGTTTTACAAGATCACTGTAAGATGACCTTTCTGGTTAAAAAAACCATTAGATGACCTTTATATATAGATTAACACACGACCATACTTAAGAAAATGAGCAAGACTGCAGGCGCAAGGTTCCTCGTAAAAGGTGTCATAGAAAAGTCAGTCTTCTTGCACAAACTAACCCAAAATGATTACTTCTCATTGGTTACAAATGCATCTAAAATCAGAGACTTAGTTGGATGGAGAACATTTTACTGCTAACGTACTTATTTCATTACATCAGGTAGGATTGATATCTAAACAGAACACAAGAAGCCAATTTCCATTTCATTGCCGATTCAAAGAATCGGAAGATGCTGCGCGCATACTGTCACCATGAATAGTGCCCATGCATTTGTAATGTTTGCACTACTTTTTAGGCTGGTAGATGCAGCCTCTGCCGTGTCGGATAACACTATTCACGTTCATGGGTAGAAAATTAATTCTTGTCATAATTAGCAGTAGATCAACAGATACTTGTAGCGTCGACATCCGATAATCTGCAACAAGATTGTGGTTTCGACATCCGATAATCTGCAACAGGTTGTGTCGACTTCCAATTTCGTTTCAAGAACTGCCGGAAATCTGCAGGATAAACATGAACATTAATTAATACGCTGCTCATGTACAATTACGGCAGTAAAAAGAGTTGTGGTTTTACTGGGAAAGGAATGGCAAATGCACTTACAGATAAACCTTCTGTAAAGTATAAATATATAACACCATTGCACCGAAGATCAAACTAGTGTTTACCTTAGTTCCCTGTGAGATATGCCTCCTTAATCCCGTGCAGCCTTGTAGCCACTTCCCGCATGTTAGGGCGCTCGTTCGGGCACAGCTTGGTGCAACAAAGTCCAATGTTTAGCACTGAGAGTAAACAGTCCAAGTCCTTTCCCTTCATGGCCACTAGAGTTTCTTCAGGAAACTCAGACTGATATTGAAGTAATTCAGGGTCAATAATCTGTGATATCCTAGCAGGAAAGTTCACCTCGACAAACTTTGGAATGTTCAGTCCATCTTTGAACATATCGTCTATGGGTCTCTTCCGTAAAAATATTTCAAGTAGAACAATTCCAAAGCTATAAACATCGCTAGCAGTTGAAACATAAGCACCTGGATATGTTAGTATAAAGAGATATCATTATCAATTTTAAAGGGAGGATACCAGAATATGAAAATTGGAAATACCTGGAGCAACATATCCAATTGTTCCCTTTATTGCAATCGAAGAAGTTGAGTTTGAGTCACCAGAAGAAGAAACCACAGAATCAATTTTTAACCTTGCAAGGCCGAAGTCTCCGACATGAGCTGTCATTTTGTCATCTAGAAGAATATTGCTAGGCTTCAGATCGAAATGAACGATAGTTCCCTGGTTGTTATGGTGTAGGTACTCCAATGCATCCGCTACATTCAACACAATGCTTAATCTTTGAGCTAGTGAAATATAGTTCAAACTTGAAGATCTTTCATCATCTTGAGCCGAGTGTAGCAATTTATGCAAGTCCCCTCGTGGCATGAACTCAAACACCAGTGCTTTGAAATCATTTCCTCTTGAATCAATGCTAGAGCATGCGGTTAGGATAGGGACTAGATTGCGATGCCGCACATTCCTCAGAGCATTGCATTCTGCAATGAAGCTCTCTTGTGATCCTCTTGTCTCTAGGCTAAAGACTTTCACAGCAACAAGTTTTCTGTGTTGAAATAGTCTTCCTTGATATACAGAGCTATAGCTGCCCCTACCGATCAAATTACATGCTGCGAACCCCTCCGTTGCTATGGCAAGATCATTGTAAGAAATTTTGGGGAACTCCATACCAAATGATGGCAAAGGAATATGTTTTTTCATCTGCCTTCCCCTCCAGAACAATAGAACATAAATGACCACAATAATTAACACCACGATTGCTACTAGGATCACTACCACAAAAGAACGCTTCTGCTTAGCTGAATTCGAAGGCGCAATAGAACATGCTTGTAGGTGTAACTGCGGTGCCCCACCACAAATCCCTGGATTTCCATCAACCCGCGTAGCAGTTACATTCTTGAAGATTCCTTTTGCTGGGGCCTCACCCTCAAGATGGTTAAATGACAAATCTATTTGTTGAAGAAGTTGAAGATCACCAAGAGATGTTGGTATCAATCCAGTTAAATTATTGTATGACAAGTCGAGAACCTTTAGGACACTTAGGTCGCCAAATGAAGTGGGCCGGGATGCTTCCATTGAAAATATTCACACCCAACTCAATTGTTTCCAAACTTCTACAATTACCCAGAGTGTGAGGAATTTCTCCAGATAGCTTATTGGATGAAACACGCAAATGAGTAAGTTGTTTGGCATTGCCGATGTTGCTAGGAAGTTCTCCATAGAAGTTGTTGAAAGATAAATACAATTTAGATATTGTTGGAATTATGAGTATGTCCTTCGGTATGCTGCCATGAAGATTGTTGTCGTAAACCCCTAGTTCTTCAAGCATTGGGAGGCTACCTAGGTTTGGGGGTATATGACCACCAAACTTATTAGAGCCTAGATTGAGAGTCCCCAGTCGAGACAAATTTGAAAGGGACATTGGAATAAACCCCGTAAACATGTTGTCATGTAACCATATTCCTTGCAAATTCCTAAGACTCCCGAGCCATTTAGGAACCACCCCAGTAAATTGATTGTTCTCCAATGCCAAGATAATTAGGTTGGAAAAGTTTTCTATGCCACACGGAAAACTCCCTGCTAATTTATTTGCTCCCAAAAGTAGAGTGTTAAGCTGAACAGAAAGGTTACCTAATGAAGCTGGCACATGGCCTTCTAAATGATTTCCATCTATCGAGAAATGTTGTAGCTCAGTGCAATTGGCTAAGCTAGAGATAAACTCCCAATCTTGGTTGTTATGTGCTTCGAGTTTATTTCGCTCTAGATTTAAATTAGACAGTTTGGTTAGTTTGCCAATGGAGCGAGGCACCACCCCGGTAAAACTATTGTGTGACATAAGAACAAGGTATAGCTTGGATGCGTTTGCCAACGAAGCGGGGATATGCCCATGAAGGAAGTTACGGGCTAAATATAGCTGTTGGAGATTAGGTAGATAGTTACCGAGATTGGGCGGAAGCTCTCTGCCAAAATTGTTAATAGCAAGGCTGAGACCAACTAGAGTAGAAAGATTCAAGATGGCTTGTGGAAACCTACCTGCCGACCGATTGCCTGCAACGTACAGGACCTGTAGCCTGTGGAACTTTGCAAACTCATTCGGTATGTCACCCTTGATTTTATTATAACTACATCTAAAATCGTTCAGCATTGTGACATTGGCCAGAGAAGAAGGAATGGCCAGATTTTATTAGCTGAAAGACTCATCTTTTGAAGTTTAGGAGGCCAATCTCCAGGAATTTGCCCAACTAGATTATTGATACGCTGGTCAATAACCACGACCAGTCCGTCCCCATCAAAGAACAGACTCCCGAGCAATTAGCAGCAACTCGGCTTCGCCTTCTTGCCAAGGAGGAGGCACTGGTCGAGCAACAAACCGCGCTAGCTCACCAGCGTGAAGAAAGAGAACGCAACGAGTACATGCGGGATTGTGGGCGCCAGGTTCACAACGCGCTCCGCATGCGTGAAAGGGACGGCGTCCCGATCTTTCCGCTCCCCAGTCACAACATCATCGCCGCCACGGTAGCGGCACGTGCCATCAATATTCCTGAGGGCATCTCAGGTCATGACGAACTCCGAAGGCTCCGGATCCTAATGGAGGAAGCAGCCCTCCAGCAGGCCGAGATCTCTGGGGACCGCGCAGGTTCCTTTGCGAGTGCCGGGAGTCGGTGTTCTTCTCCTCCAAGGAACCATCAAGCCGCAGAGGGTCGTCATGCCAACCCCGAATGTCATAACCCCGCCGGATCGGTACGCAGCCGGCTCGGACCGGATCGTGATGCAAGGGGAACCATTGCTGCAAGAAAACGCGTCCGTCAAGGGGCGGACAAAAACGCTCACCCTGCACGGGACACCCTCGATGCCAGATACAATGCTCGTCAGGATGCGGGGAGGAACAACCACAATGGCCACCACAGTGACAGTAGCAGTCGCAGCGCTACTAGCCATGGCCGCTCTCCAACTCCCACTGGCACAACCTTCGTAGGCCCGAAGGCATTCGGTTCCCGCATCCGCAACGTTGTTTTCTCTCCTCGATTACGGGTCATCGGCATCGACAAGTACATGGGCGAGACTCGGCCAGATATCTGGCTGGCCGATTACCACACAGCGTGCAGGATCAATGGAGGCAACCATTATGTGGCAATCCATTACCTACCCCTGTTTCTAACCGACTCGGCTCGAGCTTGGCTTACCAGCCTGCCTCAAGGTTGTATCCAGACGTGGACCGACCTTAAGACCCTCTTCGTGAACAACTTTCAGGGCACCTAGAACAGGCATGGGAGCGCATGAAATCTCCACAGTTGCACCCAAGAGGCAGCGAGACTCTCAAAGAATACATCCAACGCTTCTCTAAAAAGAAACACTCTCTGCCGGAAGTCCGAGAAGGTGATGTCATTACCGCCTTCTCCAAGGGTGTTCGTAGCACCGACCTCATCCACAAGATCGCGCGTAAGAACCCTCAAACTACGCATGAACTCTTCGATATCGCCAATAACTTCACGACTGGCGAAGAAGCTGTTCGCCGCCGCCGCCATGCTCGTACGGGACATGGCGCGAGTGGGACAACGGACTTGTGGGTGGTTTCTGTGGGCAGTTGCCAGGGGAGAGCGATGGCAAACGAGGCCGTGGGACATGCCAATTTTTCGGACTATCGACCCCACATGTCAGTGGAAAAAAAATTAGACAGACACGTGTCAGAACAAAGAGCTTATTCCCGTAAGAAGTTCACTGCCGTTAAGACTGAAACCATGTGTCAGTCTCAGCAGCTAATTTACTCGTGTCCGCACGAAACACTTCAGGTATGTTGGCGTGGCACATAGGCAATGGAGAGCTCTCAACCGCTTCTTCTCTCTTTTTTCGCCCCTTCCTCCGCTCCCCCTCCTCCATCCCCACCTGTCCTGTTCTGTCTTCATTCTCTACGATGTTGCCGATCACTTCTCCGCCACCGTTCTCTACGAAACACTTCTCTGTCGCCGCTGTTGGATGAGACCCTGACTTTAGTTTGAATTCTTGTGTATTTAGAGTTGCCATTTCATGTTTTTTATAGTTTGAGCAAATTTGTACACTTCGGTCAAAATCGAAATCTTCAAGATAAAAGGTTGGAGTTGAATTATCTTATGAAGACATGGGGAAAATATAGTTAATGACGAGAAAATTCTAAATTCACATTAGAATTCAAAGCCCTAGCAGAAAATTCTAATTCATCGGATCAATAGGTGACATATTTCCTTCTTGAGATACAACCTCACCAAAACAATTACCGGTAAATCACTAAATAAACAGTGAACAATTTAGCATTTCACCTTCTTCCAACTAGAAAAATCATGCAGAAAGTGTTGCAAACAACCAGGAAGAAGGTGGAAGCTTTCTCCATTCCTCGTACCCCTCACCTTGCGGTCCTGTCCACCGGCTGCTCGGAGGCAGAGCACGGATCGAGGCTGAAGTGGAGGACGAAATCGAGAAGACGCCGGGTTTATTTGCTCCTCCTCTGCGAGTACCACCGTTTCCCTCACCATCCGCACTCTCTCCTCTGCTGCTGCCGCATGGCCGCCTCCATGCTCGTACTGGAGATGCCGGAGGCGAGCGGCGGCAATGGAGGTGGTGAGGCATGCCATCTCTAGACTTTGGACCCGACCTGTCAATGGGGTAAAACGACAGAGCCTCATACGTTTTCTTGTAGATAACATGCTATTTCAGCCCGGCTTTAAATTAATAAAGCCCCAAAGGCAGCGTTATACACGAGAACCTCACAGATAACAACCAAAGAAGAGAAAAAACACAAAAGAACTACGGCCCCGCGGGGCGACCAGCGACTACACCGCAATGATGGAAGGACCAGAAGATCTAAGTCTAGCAGCAAGGCGTCGCAGACTGGTGTAGATCGAGACGGTGACTTCTTTGTCCTTTGCTTTGTACCGGCTAGACCAGAGACGCAAGTAGGAGCAGAGTCGGTAGATGCCATCCGCAGGATGGTTGTCATGACCCCACTTTCGAAGCCACGAGATATGTCCGCAATTGCCCAGGAGGTCTCAATTACGGACGAAGAGCAAATACATTGCCAACACAGTGTATAAACATTTAAACTTTGTTACAGAACTGGAAAATATGCTTAATAGCAGTTAGTTACATAGCGGACTGGGGCGTCTGAGCCCAAAGTTTATATTACAAGCAAAATGAACCTCTACCACAGGCGCTTCGAGCGTGGATAAGATCTAGAATTCACACTTGTCTCCATTGAAGTATTGCTCGTCAAAAGACTCTTCATCATTTTCCTGTGCATCTGAGAAAGTTGGTGCAGTATTGAGTACATGACGTACTCAGCAAGCCACATTGGGTAAGTATACTACTAAACTACATGTTCTGAATCTCAAAAGAGGGTTATATGGCTTAACATTTGGTGGATGCATAATCTTAGTCTCCGCCTTAGTAATTAAAATCTCTTCATTAAAATATTTTAATTGCAAAATATTGTATTTTAGCAACTCTGCCGGGTCAGCGTCAGATTCAATTAAACATCATCCAGCTCTACTTGTGCCTTGTACTGAGAATCACCTCCAAATATAGCTTCATTAACCAGAAGCACGGCGTATTCGAATACCATTTAGTTTAACTCTATAGAGTGGCTTAGCTTTACCTACATGATACACATACCTTTTGGTCTCACTGCAGTCATACACACACCCATCGGTGTGTCGACAGAGGTAGGTTAACAAGACTTTTTATCTGCTCTATCTTTTGAAGTTTCTACCCAGGAACACTACACCACTCGCCCTCCCGGGAGCCGACGGGCCAATGTCAACTTCACGATCCGGGAGTCGGGTGAGTTCCAGTTATGATTTTCCAATAAATAGCCTATCACATCATTCGCTTCTGCGGGCCTTCCAGAGAAGTGGAACGGCAAGCGAATCTGTAGTTGTTCAGCAGGTATAGTACATTTACTAGGCCAGGCTCGACAAGTCGAACATGTGGTTGAGCGGTTCTATGTTCATTACTAAGCACAAGGGTCTTGTCCTTAATTGTCCCGAATAAGGCAATCCACCCAATTACCCGTACTCTACGGGAGGGGTATGGCTGCACAATCAATACATGAAGGGCCCCATCTTTTCTGTCCCCAACCGTCGGTAATTTCTCTTTTAAAAACACATACTCCAGGTTTTGAACTAGGGTTATCAATATTCCTGAATATTGTCTAGCCTAACCTCTAGTGCCGATGAAGGATACTAATACGATTCATATTTATCATAAGTTTATCAATGTGAATATGGCCTACAAAAATTTACTGGGCTGTGGGGTGATAGGTGATAACTACACAATCATGTGGGTTCAACATGAACAAGAAGTGTGACTTGCCTATGGCACGGATCGAAGTCTTCAGGAAGTCCTTCGCCATCGGGATCCTTGCCCAGCATCGGATCGTCACTATCGTTTCCTAGTTGCAAAAAGATCCAAGCACACACAAACATATATAAGTCCGGTCTCGACGAATGCGAGCTGGGAGCAAAATGTAAAATAATTTGAAAATAATACTAAAAATAGGAAGTGGGGGTGTGAGGTCGGAACCGGAGTGTTGAGAGGATGAAAGAAGATATGAAATGTGGATTAGGGTGTCGGAAGAGAATCGAAATATATAGGATGTGAGAGGGTTTTGTGGGTATTGGGTGTTAAAAAGTGAGAATTTGGATCAACGGGGTAGAAAATCAGAACCGTGTCGTCGAGACGATTGAAACGATATATAATAGGGTCTTTAGGGTTTCGGGCTCGACAAGTTGGGCCCGGCCCGCAAAATAATATTGGGTCCATTAGGGCCCTCGGGTTGGGCTGGATATGGGCTAGGGTAGGGGTAGATATGGGCTAGGGTTTGGGTTTTGGGCCCAGTAGAAAAAGAAAATAAAACCCAAAACTAATTGGGCTCAATCTGCTTTGGCATTGGGCTGCTGCTAGACTGCAAATGGGCTTCGGCCTGGTAAACAAATAAAAGAAAAAGAAAATGTGGCTGGGCCGGCCTGATCCGGCTTGTGTAGTTCAGGCTGGCCCAGAAGAGAAGCTGGGCCGGCCTGCTACGGTGGAAGGGGGCGGCCTGATGTGCTCGGCACTGGCCCAAGAGGGAGGCTAGGCCGGCCTGCTAGGGGAGAGAGGCCGAAGGCCTTGGCGAAGATGGAGGGAAAAGTAGGGGAGGTGGCCGCCGGCGACGGGGAGGGGGATTGGCCGCCGGGGAACTTGCTGGAGAAGGTGGAGGACACGGGGAGGCTCGGGAGAGTGTGAAGATCTCATTTTTGGGGAGAAGGGGAGATATTGCTACGGGGAAGGAACTTGGCGGCGTGGGGTGAGCTCGGTTCTTACCTCGCCAGAGTCGGAGGTGGCGGGGTGGGCCTGCCGGAGCTCGGGAAGAGGAGGAGCGTGGTCGGGGAGGTGAGGAGGAGATGGGGGAGTTCGGGCGGTTGATCGGGACGAGTGGGGAGCTCGGGAGCTCGGCTTTTATAGCCGGCGGAGCCGAGCGGGGCGGGAGCGGTGACGCAGAGGAGATAAGCGGCAGGGCAGGGAGAGGAAGGAGGGAGATGACATGTGGAAAATTTGGCCTCGGGAGCAGAGCTGCTGCATAGAACGGGGTCCACCAGTTACCGGCGTCAAGCCGAAGTGGAAAAGTTGGGTAATGGCAGTTCTCTGTAAAATTTTCTAAAACGAAGGGCAGCATGAATGAGGGTTAAGTGAACATTGCAGGAAGTTGGGGTAGAGCAGCTTTTTACAATGACTTCTTTTACACACAAAAGCCTGAGCTGTTATTGCAAAAGGTTGGCCAAAAGCCTGGTGTTTTTTTAGGCTTAGGCTTTTTTCAATGAAAATCTCTCCAAAAGCCTAACCAAACAGTCCCTTAAACGCATACGAGAAGTCAGTCGACCAAAGTAGTTATATATATGAAAAATATACTCCATCTTTTATCTTTTAACTATACCCAATCAGATAGATTTAGTCTCATCCTCACCCCACCCAAATTAGTTTGTCGATAATGTCACGATAATTTCGTATACGTGGCATGCCAAGAAAATTTGTTTTAGAAAATATTAGGGAAATTTTTGTTAAAAAGTTATTTTCATATAAAAAATCAGAAAAGTCATAAGGGGGATATTAGAAAAGTTGAAAAAAATAAAATTTAAAAAAAAAGATAAGAGAATTTAGAAAAACAAGAAATATTTTTGAAAAAATAGTATTAAATGTTGATGAAGGTGTTTGGTGTATGCTCGTGCAGGGTTCAAGTTCAGCCGAGGAAGGAGAGTTCTCTACGTGCGTGCTATGAATGACAGTAAGATCTCTACAGTATCTTGTCAAGAAATTCATCCTCGTAAATAGCGAAGTGCTTCAACGTGTCGTTCTTCAGGGTACGACTTAGGTACACTCGACCTCTAGTTCATTATTTAAAAGTTCATAAAGATTTTAGAAAAATTTAACAACATTCACAGAGTACACATCTATCATGGTAGAAAAATTAAAATTAAAATTTGATTGATATATCGAGAAATAAAAAGACAAATTCAACTATGAATGGTAGAAGTCTAAAATGAACAATGCTTTAGGACCTGTTTGGTTGGGCTGTGGCTGTTGATAAAGTTGCTGTTGGCTAGCTGTCTAAAAAAAACTGTTGTGGCTATGAGAAAATGATAGCTTTAGGTTGATCCAAACCATCTACATCATTTTGGAAAATGAGTTCCAAAGTTTCAGCACATTGTAAAAAGTTAGGAGAAGGAAGTTTTTCTAAACAGCTTATTACACTGTAAAGTCCACACCACTGTTCGCAAAAACTGCTCAAAAGCTGACAATTTGGTTAGGCTGCAGCTTTTTTTAGTGAAAAATTACCGAAAAGCCCAACCAAACAAGACCTTAGTACTATGTAGTACCATTCGCAGCCATATTTGTCTTTTTTTCTTTTTTAATGTGTGGGTCGAATTTTAACCAAAAGTTTTATAGCATAGTGGATATATGTCATGTGAATGTTGCCTAATTATTTTTTAGAAAATTATTACTTTCTAAATAGTGAACTAAAACATAGTGCACAAATACATCTAAGGGTTTAAGTGCATACAAATGACAGCCGTCAGTCCCCTTCGTAATGGATCGGGTATGTAAAACGTCGGTGTACCACTCGGCTCCATTTATACGGGAGCAATGACTAAGAGATCACGGCAATGCAATCCCAAAATTTAAGCATTAATTCACATGTTAATGCTCCTCCGACCAAACTTTTTGAAAGGTTATCTTCGAGACCAAGCAAAGCCAACGTCATTTTATAGGTATTCATATGTTAATGCTCCTCCCATTGAACTTTTTGTTTGTTTTCTATTGTGTGGATCAAATTTTAACCAAAAATTTTATAGCATAGTGAATATCTGTTGAATGAACATTGTCTAATTATTCTACAAAAATTATAACTTTTTAAATAGTGAACTAAACACGTGGTGCACGAGTGCACCTAAGGGCTTAAGTGCATATAAATCACAGCCGTCGTTCGGTCCCTTTGGTAATGGATCGGGTATGGAAAACGTTGGTGTATCACTTGGCTCCATTTGTATGGGAGCAACAACCAGTTACCAAAATATGTGCCCACATTGGTGTGTTCTCTAGCTAGCGTGTGAGTGACAACTTTTAAGAAGGAGAGGGGGGGCGGGGGGCTAGAAACACTAGCCAAGGTTTCCAATTTTTGTCTGGCTGACGAGGATTAATTCCACAACAAGCCCATCGCACCATAATGCAAATGCAAGCTATGTTGACTTTTAGGTCCTGTTTGGACCTGTGAATTTTTTTTTATAGCCTGTAGAGATCGAACTAATTTCTGTAAACATCTTGTGAAAATCCTACTTTCCAAACGGGGTCTTAACCAGAAACAAGCAGCGGTAGGTGCTATTCTGTTGGCCGGTGAAAAACTGGCACCGGGATCAGTGATGGGTCTGTGCTCGTGTCCTCCTCACGGCTTAGGTTCAGCTGGAGAAGCAGAGTTCTCGGCGCGCTACCAAACACTGAAGCTAGCTAGCCTACTCCAATGGAAAGGTCTCTGCATATTATATTTTCAGGAAAATCCACCTTTGTAAACTTTACGATGCTCAGCAAGTCCCTTAAAATTATGTAAAGAAAAGAAGCAAGTCCATAAACATGTCGTCGCTTGGCCTCTCTCCGAATGAACATTTCAAAGACAAGAATACGTACCTAGATATCACCTCATGCACCCACTCACTGTCTCACTTCACCAGAGAATTGAGACATATTTTTGGTTTCTCTAGCATCAAACTGTGAATAAACTCCAAACTGAGAGTACACACATGAAACATGAATAGCTCACTGCTGTCCTATGTACACGCACGCACAGATCTTTCTCGAAACTTCAACAAAATCAAGTAACAGGTATGGATTAACTGTTCCTACAGCCAACTTAATGTAAACATAAATCGAGAAAACATATATATGATGCAGCTTAGATATAGCTGCCAGTTCTACATCAACAAGAGCCCAGGCCACCACATCATATTGCATCGATGCAGCCAAGGAAAGCCATCATCATACTAGTAAAATGCCAAGCATGGAAACAGTGCATTAATTCCTTCAAAGAAAAGAAAAAGAAGTGCAGCAAGAGGTTATCCCAAAACAGAGCCATCACCCCAAACAGCATGGGTGCCTACCATCAGGGGGGAAGCTCTGCCGTGAGCAACAGCACAGGTAGAGCACATTGTCCAACTGATACTCCAGCATAGCTACATCCTGTTTTCAAAGCAGACGAGATTGTGGTATTGACTGCCAGTTTCCGTTTCAAGGAGATAACTGCCGGCCATCTGCAGGATAAGCATCAGCTTAGTTCGCAAGTCGTAGCTTATGTACAATTTCGGCAGTAATGACAGTAGTGTTTTCGGCACATGTACTTAGTGAAGAGCCTTCTGTAAATTATAAATAACGCGACTGCAGCAACGACCAAAATAGTGTACCTTAGCTCCGTCTGAGATATGCCTCCTTAATTCCATGCAACCTTGCGGCCACTTCTTGCATGTTGAGGCGCTCGTTCGGGGATAGCTTGGTGCAGCAAAGTCCAATATTTAGCACTGAGACTAAACATTCAAAGTCCTTTTCCTTCATGGCCTCTCGAGTTTCTTGTGGAAAATCTGGCTGATCTTGTAGTAATTCGGGGTCAACAATCTGCAATATCCTATCAGGAAAGTTCATCTCGACAAAATTTGCAATGTTCAGTCCATCCGTGAACATATCGTCCGTCGGCCTCTTTCGTAAGAATATTTCGAGCAGAACAATTCCAAAGCTATAAACATCGCCGGCAGTAGAAACTTGACCACCAGTTGCACACTCTATAGACCACATACAAGAATAATTTGATCCAAATGTTAGTATGAGCAGACATCATTATTACTTTAAAGGGGAGATACCAGAATATGAAAATTGGAATTACCTGGAGCAACATATCCGATGGTTCCCTTTACTGCAATTGAAGAAGCTGAGTTTGAGTCACCAGAAGATGCTACCGCGGAATGAACTTTGAACCTTGCAAGACCAAAGTCTCCAACACGAGCTATCAGATCGTCATCCAAAAGAATGTTGCTAGGCTTCAGATCGCAATGAACAATAGTTCCTTGGTTGTCATGGTGTAGGTACTCCAATGCATCTGCTACATCCACCACAATGCTTGTCCTTTGAGCCATTGTAATATGGCTCAAATCTGAAGAACTTTCGTAGTCTTGAGTTGAGTGTAGTAGTCTATGTAAGTCTCCTCGAGGCATGAACTCATAAACTAGAGCTTTGAAATCATTTCCATTAGCATCAATACTTGAACATGCAGTTAAGATAGGAACTAGATTCCGATGCCGCACATTTCTTAAAGTACTACATTCTGCAATGAAGCTCTTTTGGGCTCCCCGTGTCTCTAGGTTGAAGACTTTTATGGCAATGTCACTTCCATGTTGAAATAATTTTCCTTGATATACAGAACTGAATCTCCCTCTGCCAATTATGTTGGACGCTGCGAACCCCTCTGTTGCTCTAGCAATATCACTGAAAGAAACTTTGGGAAATTTCCTACCAAATGATGGCAAAGATATAGATTTTATCTTCTGTTGTCCCCTCCAGAAAAATAGGACAAGTGTGACCATAGCAAGTGACACCATGCTGACCACTGGGATTACTACTTTGAGCACAACAAAAATCTTGTGCCTAGATGAATTTGAAGGCATAACCGAACAAGCAAGTAGGTGTAACTCCAGTGTCCCACCACAAAGCCCCTGATTTCCATCGATTCTTATGGCAGTTGCATTCTTGAAAATTCCCTTTGTTGGGACCTCACCCTGAAGATGGTTGAACGAAAAATCTAGTTGCTCAAGAAGATCTAGATTGCCAAGAGACATCGGTATTGACCCAATTAGGTTATTGTTCGAAAAGTTGAGAACTTTTAGGCTGCTTATGTTGCCTAGTGAAGTGGGGATGCTTCCACTGAAAATATTTGAGTCCAACTCGATGCTTTCCAAACTTTCACAGTTACCCAGTGTGTTTGGAATTTCTCCAGATATATTATTTGATGAGAGTTGCAAATTTACGAGTTGTTTGGCATTGCCGATGTTGCTAGGAAGTTCTCCAGAGAAGTTGTTGAAAGATAACTCAAGTACTATTATTGTTCCAAATATCTCCTTCGGTATGCTGCCATGAAGATTGTTGTCGTGAACTGCCAGTATTCCAAGCATTTGGAGGCTTCCTAGGCTTGGGGGTATATGACCACCAAACTTATTAGAGCCTAGACTGAGAGTCCCCAGTCGAGACAAATTTGAAAGGGACATTGGAATAAATCCCGTAAACATGTTGTCATTTAACCATATTCCTTGCAAATTCCTGAGACTCCCGAGCCATTCAGGAACCACCCCAGTAAATTGATTGTTACCCAAATCCAAGCCAATTAGGTTGGGAAAGTTTTGTGTGCCACAAGGAAAACTCCCTGATAATTTATTTGCTCCCAAAGCTAGAGTGTTAAGCTGAACAGAAAGGTTACCTAACGAACCTGGTACAAGGCCTTCTAAACGATTTTCATATATGGAGAAAATCCGTAACTCAGTGCAATTGGCTAAGCTATATATAAACTCCCAGTCTCGATTGTTATGTGCTTCGAGTTTATTTAGCTCTAGATTTAAATAAGACAGTTTGGTTAGTTTGCCAATGGAGCCAGGCACCACCCCCGTAAAACTATTGTTTGATATATCAAGACGGTATAGCTTGGATGCGTTTGTCAGCGAAAGGGGGATATGCCCATGAAGGAAGTTAGCTCCTAAATATAGGATTTGGAGATTAGGTAGATAGTTACCGAGATTGGGCGGAAGCTCTCCGCTAAAATTGTTACTAGCAAGGCTGAGACCAACAAGAGTAGAAAGATTCAAGATGGCTTGTGGAAACCTACCTACCAACCGATTGCCTCCAACTTTCAGCAAATGTAGCCGACGGAACTTTGCAAACTCATTCGGTATGTCACCCTCGATTTTATTAAGCATGCATCTAAAATTGTTCAGCATTGTGAGATTGGCCAGAGAAGGAGGAATGGTTCCGGTAAGACTATTAAACGAAAGATCCATGTCTTGAAGTTTAGGAGGCCAATCTCCAGGAATTTGCCCAACTAGACTATTGCCATTTAGGAGTAGAAACTTCAGACGGGAAGAGTTTGCAAAGCTAGGTATCCTTCCTTGCAGTGTGTTGTTACTCAAGACAAGATATTGGAGGCGACGCAAGTGACCAAGGGAAGGAGGGATCTCTGCGGTGAATGTATTTTCCGACAGGATCAGATATTTTAGGAATGTTAAGTTTCCAAGTGAATGAGAGAGGTGACCTACTAACCATCGGTTTATAATTTTAAGAGAAGTGACACGACGTGGATTCTTCATGCTGCAACGAACACCTTCCCAATTGCAAAAGTGGGTGCTGTCATTCCAGGACATCAAGGCCTGCTGTGGATTGAGAATCGCCTTCTTGAATTCAAGCAGTGACAGCCTATCTGTCTCATTTGCATGCAAGGAGCTGCAGGTGGTAACATGTGCATAGCCAGCCATGAGGACCATGACAAGAAATCTGATGGTTGCAGTAACCTTCATGCTTGCCTGTTATTTTGTTACGCATAGATAAAAGAAGGAAGATTTTAGTTTAAAAA
Organism: Stipa capillata; assembly: GCA_019208055.1. Lineage (NCBI taxonomy): Eukaryota > Viridiplantae > Streptophyta > Magnoliopsida > Poales > Poaceae > Stipa > Stipa capillata. Next base: position 68,257 of record JAGXJF010004816.1, on the reverse strand, counting down.
TAAGGGAATTGTTAGACAAAAAGAAGGGTGATTTTAGATAGTCAATAATTTTTGGTATCATTCCTCATCAAAATAATTGTTAATGTTAGCAACATTCATTTATGTTATGTGAAGTACCTGGAGATTTTCTTTTTCTACTTCAGCTTTCCGCTTCTTCTGCAAGAACTTGCTCGCCGTTGGTTCAATAGTGTTGAACAAGTGTAAAATTCCACAAGTACAATTAGTCACGGTCAGGGAGCCCAATTCAACATGAACACCAAGAGAAACTGTCCAATTGTAGGAACCTTAATAAGATTAAATGCATAGTTTCTTTTTCAAGGAAAGTTCAGACAATAGTAAACGAATTTTGTTAGCAAATACACATATTCATCTGTTGATCAACCCCTGAAGAGATTACAGCTTGGAGGAATACACCGATGGATCAATGGCCAAACTGTTGCTGCTTAATTACCGGAGAGCACCTCACTTGATTTACAGATGTAGTGGCTGGTACGTAGACTACTCCCGGCGCCAAGTCGTCCACTCGGGACCTACACGGTTTTGGAGGACGATTTTATCCGACAAGAATATCTCGCCCTCTCTCGGTCTGTCATCTCTAACTGCGATACGCTAGCTAGTCATTTCCTTAGACAAGAATAAAATTTAGAACAGTTCTTTTAGACAAAAATCACGCTTTTGAGAACGCCCCGGCCCAAGGATCACAAACTGCAGCCAAGCTATATAGCTAATCTAGTTCAGTTCTAGCTAGCATGCAAATAGCACGCAGGAAACATTAAAGAGATGGAATAAAGGTTAAACAAGATGAGATGCTTACAGCTCGGCGGGCGGCGGCACTCGGACGCCAACACCGATCGAGTCGAGCAATCGCCGACGATGAGAGCTTGCTCCTTACCGGAGAACCATCGATCTCCTCACTTTATAGGCGCTTGTGGCGCTTGCTGGCTCCGCTCACTGTAGTGATTGGTAAGTCGGATCATGCAATTGCAAGCGGTCAGTCAAGCTTGGACTCGTGCCCAAGTCCACTCAGAATATTGGTCTTGGGAACCACGGAGGAAGTGGTTACGCATATGCAGTGTACCCATTGGTCAAGCCGATGCAGCGTTATTCAATCTTCACACCGTACCTGTAATTATTGATGCCAAACTTTTAGTTATATATGATGTACACATTGGAACTTCATTACCATTTACCTCTGTAAAACATTTGCCTCCAATCACGCAAAATCCATTGCTTGCACTTCCTCTGAAAAAGGAGCTTCTAATAATTGATTCTCATCCACTGACACTCAAGCTTTAATCTAATATCTGGTCTATGCTCAAATTTAAACAAGTTCTTATAAAAATCAGTAGCTACATTAAGCATCTCATGAGCGTCATGAGTAGGGCGATCTGGTCCATCTAGCACATGAATGAAAGTTTCCTCCTTGTATTAGCTAATGTATGAAAATAAGAAGTATTTCTATCCCCTTCTGAAATACCCCTATCTCTAGACCTTTGCCTAGATTTAGTTTCTTCCATTAACCAGATCTTATTTATCTCTACCATTATCTCCTGTAACCTGTCTCGGTCTACTTCAGAAAAAATATGAGTTTTAGATTTAATGCCTAAAGAGTCATACACCTGCATCATGTCCTGTTTAAGCTTTCTCAAATGGGCTTCTAATATTAGCACTCCATCCCCTAGCAAGCTTTCTAAAATACCTAAGTTTGTATTACCAAATATCTACAGCCTTCTTACTCATACGTTGACTAGACCAGGGCTTACTAACTATGTCCTTAAAATCCTCCCTAAGCGGCCACCATTTCTCAAATTTAAAACCGGAGTGGCAAATGACCAACCCCAGGTTTCCACAGAACAGGGGCATGATCACTAGGTACCTTTTCTAGCTAAAGCTCTAGCACTAGCCAAAGAAAAATTAACATCTACCTCAGTGGTGCAAAAAATCCTATCAATTTTATAAAGAAGAAGGTTACTCTGATTATGAGCCCAAATATATTGGCGCCCGGACATATTGATCTCCAACGGAGACCACATATCTATCGAGGAGTTAAGTTTCTCGCACCATCTAACATCTACATTTCTGTTACTCTTTTCTTTCTGAAACCTAACATTTAATAGTCCAGGAGCCGGGAGGAAAGACACATTTTTTGTGGGGTTCTAATTTATGTACTCTGGCATCTCGTTTTTTATGGGGTTGTGGCGGAGATTATAGATGTTGGCTACATGGCAAAGGAGATATTGACGAGAGAAGTCTAGCTGTCCCAACCACAATGTAATTTATATTTGCACGATCTTTGTAAATAAACTCCTCGATAGAACGCCTCCGTTCGTTCAGAAAAAAAAAGTTGGGCCCTGCCGATCTAATAAAAGCTCATTCAATCAATCATGACCGATGCAGTCGTCTCCATGGACCGACGCAGCGTTGGTCAATCTTCACACTGTACCCTGCCCCCACAGAGGAGACTATAAACAGCACGGCAGAGCACAGCAAGAACAGGCCCCCCCCTATGATGATTCATGCCAGGCTTTAGTTATATACGATGTAGAATTGGAACTTGATTTACATTTGCCCCTGCAAAAAACTGAACTGCCTCTATCACTCAAAATCCACTACTTGTACCGCTCGCTACTAAAGCACATGCAGAATTGCGATGGAAACATCCGTGGAGAACAACACCTATAAACATGCAATGAATATTTCGAGGAGAACAACACCAAAGCTATAAACATCCGTGGCAGTTGAAATTTGACCACTCCTGCGTATATTCTATAGAATGAATAAAGGGCAGCACTAGGATTCAGACATCCGATCCTGGATCGGAAGTCCATGTAAATATTTTTGCTATAGGATAGAAATATTTTGTTAAAATATATACAAATAATTTTTGTGAACCAATACAACATGGTATTTTCATATTGCAAATTTCGTGCCATGGAAGCATCTTTCTCCCCGACCACGACGCATCGGAGCTACTGCTCTCGTACAGCAGGCGCATTACGTCCTCGTCCCCAACGAGGTGGCCGAGGATGAAGAGCTGTGGCAGCGGTGACCGGTCCTTGCCGTGTTCGCACGAGCTCGCCGACCGCAGCGCGCTCACCACCGTCGCAACATTGCGTGTCTGCAGCCTGCCCACCGCCCTTGTAGCAGCATCTGGCCGTAGCCTGCTCATGGGTACATCATGAGATCCAGAAATACCAGAGGGGGCCGTCCATGGGCACATGTCGAGAGCCATTCGTGCCGCTTGGTCGTTTCTGGATCACACCGGCCAGCTAGAGTGGAGGAGGTGTGGACGCCGTCGAGCGGCCATGGTGGAGGAGATCGGGAGTCACCGCCAGGGGAAGGGATGAAGGAGGCGGCGCTCCGGAGGGATATCGGGAGTCGCTGGTGCTAGGGAGTGATGGTGGAGGCAGCGTCAGTTGCTGCTCCCGATTTCTCGTGGTACTAGTTTTTTCTTAGCCGGTGGTTAAAATCAACGGCCGCGGAATGATCCGATCGGATCGTCCGCCCTGACGTCAGATAAGAAGAATTTCCAATGAATAAAGGAGGAGTTAAGTACGCATTCACTGGTTAATAAATGCAAAAAAAATAATAATACAACAACACAACACAAAGCTAAAGACAAAAATTGCCATTACCTGGAGCAACATATCCAATAGTTTCGTTTATTGCAACCGAAGAAATTGAGTATGAGTCATGAGAAGATGACGACGTGGAATCAACTTGGAATCTTGCAAGGCCAAAGTCTCCAACATGAGCTGTCATGTTGTCATCCAGAAGAATGTTGCTAGGCTTCACATCACAATGAACAATAGTTCCTTGGCTGTTATGGTGTAGGTACTATATTGCATCTCCTGCATCCACCACAATGCTTTATTCTTTGATCTAGTGTAATACGGCTCAAACTTGAAGAGCTTTCATAGTCCCTAGTTGAGTATAATAGTCTATATAAGTCTCCTAGTGGCATGAATTCATACACTAGGGCTTTGAAATCACTTCCATCAGAATCAATGCTTGAGAAATCAGTTAGGATAGGGACCAGGTTACAATGTCGCACATTTCTCAAAGCATTACATTCTACAATGAAGCTCTTTTGTGCTCCCCTTGTCACTAGGTTGAAGACTTTTATAGCAACCTCGTTTCCATTCTTTTTTTTTAGATGAAGGAGGTTGCATCCTGGCCTCTGCATCATGCTGTGCTGCCATCCAAATCAAGTATCTTGAACTAGTTTTCCTTGATATACAGAACTGTATCTCCCTCTGCCAATTATGTTTGATGTTGAGAAGCCCTCTGTTGCTTTGGCTAGATCAATGAACGAAACTTTGGCAAATTTTCTACCGAATGATGGCAACGATAAATATTTTCTCATCTTCTTTCCTCTCCAGAATAATATGACAAATATGACCATCGCAAGAAACACCATGCTAACTAATGGACCACGAGTTTGAGTACGATAGATTGATTGTTCCTAGGTGAAGGCATTACAGAACATGCGAGTAAGTGTAACTCGAGTTCCCCGCCACAAAGCCCCTGATTTCCATCAATCCGCACAGCAGTTGCATTCTTGAATATTCCCTTTGTAGGGACCTCACCATCAAGATTGTTAAATGACAAATCTAGATGCTGAAGAAGTTGTAGGTTCCCAAGAGAGTTTGGTATTGAGTCAGTTAAGTAATTGTTCAAAAAGTTGAAAACTTCTAGGCTGCTTATGTTGCCTAATGAAGTGGGGAGGCTTGCACTAAAAATATTCGAGTCCAACTCGATGTCTTCGAAGCTTTCACAATTACCTAGACTGTTTGGAATATCTCCAGATAGCTTATGATAGTCTCAAATATATGAGTTGCTTGGCGTTGCCTACTTCGGTAGGAAGTTACCCATCGATGTTGTTGAAAGGAAATCTTTCTCAAAACTTCAACAAAATCAAGTTACATGTATAGATTAACTGTTCGTACAACCAACCTAATCTGAACCAAAATCATGAAAACATATATATGCTATAGGTTCAGGCAGTAAGATATAGTTGCCAGTTCTAGGTTGACTGCGAGCCAGGCCATGGACAACGCCATATCGTCATGCCAGTTTTCATTTGAAGAAGAACTGCCGGCAACCTGAAGGGTAATTAAGCATCAGCATTAATTAGTCCGCATCTTATGTGTACAATTGCCGCGGTAATAGAGTAGTGGTTTCACTGGGAAAGAAATGGCACATGCACTTAATGACAAACTTTTTGTAAATTATAAATAACCAGACCAGTGTTTACTTTAGCTCCGTCTGAGATATGCCTCCTTAATCCCATGCTGATGTTGAATAATTTGGCATTAACATGATGAATCTATCTTGAAAATATGACATGACTAGAAACATTAAATCGAACATAGATATGATTAACAACACATATACTATCTTAGAACACATACTAGTGCACAGATTATCACTAACATCACAAACAATACCATATTTAACATACACCATCTGGAGAATCAAGGTGTTACCAGAAGCGATGTGATGAGTCGATGCAGCAAGACTTGCCACAGTGAAGAAGACGATGCTGCTTGACTTGATGCAGTGTAGAAGTCGATGCCGAGAAGAGATCGATACAGTGCATGTGTTGCAGTATATCGAACAGCAGCAAGCAATCGCATGATTGCTTCTCAAAAACCTTATTCGCCCTCACTCGTACAGGATCTCGAAGGCGGGATGGTTTCAGAGGCCTACTCTTCCCTCACCTGGTGCAAAACCGAGAGAGGGAGCAGAGAAAACCTAGAGCGGCAGCACAATGTGAATGGGAGCAGTAGATTGATTTCGTGTGTGTTCTTCATCTAGAGAAAGGTGACCTTCTTATAGACGTGCCGCCACGCAATTCTGGATTCAGATATCTGGACGCAACTACTACGCACGGCCAAACTCGGTTTGGATCCTTATCCAGATAAACCACGTGTACATGTTAAATTGTTATCGTGCATGACAAAACAAAATAGCAAAATAGAGCTGCGACTGGACCCTCCCTTGGAGGACCCAAATTTGTTTATCCTTTAACTATATCTAGTCTAGTTTTAATCTCTAGACTCTCGGATCTAACAAACTAGACCTTTAACTTTCGAAATTGGATAGATTTGGTCTCGACCTCACCCCATTCAAAATAGTTTATCGATAACGTCACTGTGGTTTTGTACATGTGGCATCCAAATCAACAAATTTTTTTAGAAGATATAGAAAATATTATGAAACCTTTTTGTTTAAAATCATTTTTATATAGAAAGTTAGAAAAGTCATAAAAGGCGTGGGGGGAGGGAGCGGGGGAATCAGAAATTTTGAAGAATAAAAAAGAAAATTTATAAAAAATAAAAAATATTTTAGAAAAATTACTATCAAATGTTGATGAAGGTAACATCACGTGGTAACATCCTGGGATGACGCGTGCGCCTCTCGCTCCGGAATGATGCAAAGAACCATCCTATAGCTCTGGCAGCCAATACCATCACGGATGGCCGCGTGGATTGTGATGCCCTGTGCCCCCTTGCTCCGGGTGGATGCGAAGGGCCTGTTCGCGCAAAAATTGGATCCGCGGAACACCTAGGTAAATGGAGTCGCCAATTGTGTTTGTCTGTCGCACTTTCATGTGCAGCGAACGACTACTTTTCAAGCAAAGCATCAAAGGGTAACTATCGCACTTTCGTGGCGATGGACGACTGCTTTCCAAGCAAAACAACAAAGATCTTCTCGCTTTCGTGGAGAAGAACCGATCGTTTTTCAGTGCAAAATGATAAAGATCTAAACTAGAACGAAAAGATAAAAAGTAAAGTAATAGATTGATTTGTGTCGATTGTTGGATGTATCCAATCGGCCGTCACCCTTTACATATTTATAGGGCGGCTGGTCTTTCCGTAGGAGATCGGGACTCCTGATCCTAACTGCATACAGATATGTAACTTTCCTTCTTTAAAGGATCCTGATCCTAACATATGACTTTCCTTTCTTTCTAAGTAGCCTGACCACCGCGATCAAGACTCCTCCTAATATACGAGATATCTTTCCATATAAACCGAGTACCTTTCCGAACCCAAGATTAACCCTCCTTTCATGACCACCCGTGGTTTCTTGTCCTCCAAGTCGAAGTCTCTAGCGTTGGATAAGTCTTGGAAGTAAATGACTCGTCGTATCAACCCATCCGCGGATCAACTCGGTAGCGCCGTGACTTGATTCTGCTGAGAAGAACTCGGCTCCAGCCAGTCGTCGTGGGCAACTCGGGTACTCGGAAATACCAGTACTCGGGAACACCAGTACTCGGGAACGAGTACTCGGTACTCGGGCGCGCTGGTGCTCGGGGACGCGAACACCAGTACTCGGGAACGAGTACTCAGTACTCGGCATCACAGGTACTCGGGCTACGAGTACTTAGGCCCGCCAATGCTTGGTGCCTGGAGGTGCTGCTCGTTACTTGATGGCATAAGCCACCCAGTGCTAAAATAGTCAAGCCTGCATTAAGAGTTTAACACTAAATCCACAGCTTGTCAGTCCATTATATTAACCTCCGATGACAAAATTAATTTGGCCAACTGAATACACCCCAAAAGCCAAATTACGTTATAAACAAAGCCATCCCACACCCCTGAAAGAAAATTTCACTGTGGACCATCATGTGGTAACAGCCCGCTATGGCGCATGCTAACAATCGTTTTGTAGACAATAACAACAACTTTAGTTACACTACAAGTCGCTAGGTTTTTCCGTTGGGAGCATGGTGCACCTCACGGCTACACCTTATTACAAGCAAGGCTATCATTCCAAGAAATCAAGGCTTGTTGTGGGTCGTGACTGATTGCCTTCTTGAATTCAAGCAGCGACAGTCGATCTATCTCATTTCCATATAAGGAGCTGCACATGACGACATGTGTTGTGCAAGCCATGAACACCAGGAGAAACTGCGTGACTGCAGTAACCTTCATGGCTGGCAAGCTCTATATGTTGGTCCAATTAGACCTTGGGTATACGCATGGAGAAGAACAACGGAAATTTTCAATTAGACCTTCAGTGTATGCATGGATAAGAACAAGGGAAATCTTTTAGATACTCCCTCTATCCAAAAATATAAGACGCCCATGTATTTCAAGATTTATAATTATACCTATAATATTTTGGTCATGTGACATAAAAATGATATCATTGGAAAGTAACCAACATTTATAGATCTAATTGTAAATTTTGAGATGCATGCGTACCTTATATTGTTGAACAGTGGGAGTAGTAAATAACTAATGTTAGCGGACATTCATGGATTGTGTTGTGTGAAGTACCAGGGGAATTTCTCTTTCATACTTGTGCTTTCGTTTCCTCGGAAGTCGATTTCTGTTCCCTCAGAATGTCGAACAGAAGTGAGTGATCCACTGCAGGAAGATCGACTACCAACAGTAGCTGAATAATGTAGCTGCCATTCAGAGTTGAGCCTCAAGAATCACAAATTAGAGTTTGCCTGATCTAGTCAACTCCGCACAGAAGTACTTTCTGATCAGTTGTATTCAGTCAGGGAGCCAATTAATTTATAGGCATGCTATTGGTGATCTACTACTCGACTTGCTCAAAGCCACTTGCCTCAGTGCGATCACTTTCTTCAGAGAGTTCTGGTGCATCCTTCTGGTCAACTTAGACGGCTTGACAAGTGATAGTCATTTATGAGGGGCACGATAGGAAGAACTAAGGGAGTCTTCGGTCCAATGTCTAGAAGGCATGGCTGCTATCTACTTCTGAAAAAAAAAGCTATATTATTTTCTAAACAACTGTCGCTATATATCAGTTTGTCCTTTTGGATTCAAGCTCTTTTCTTATTCAATTGAATTCTAACCAGACAACCACTAGACATGACAGGACGGTTAAAAATGAGATGAGGATGACAACTGACAGCACTGGTTGCCGACATGGTGTTTGAACTTTGAAGCCATTGACCAAAGGAGGTTCTATGGTATGGCGAGACGCTATCCAAGATTTCTAACCAAAGCCACCAGTGACTAAGGACTCCAAACCTTTAGTCCTGGTTGGGGCTTTTTAATGATCTGTAAAACTCTGTTTCTTGCTTAATGAAAAGGCAATGCTCCTACATAAATTCTAGAAAAAACCAGACAGTCAGGTAAAGGCTTTGGGTATTGACCCGATTTCCACAAGGAAAATGGAGGAACAGACTTGAGTGGTCTAATTTCCAAAAATATCATCTAGATAAGATAGCATAGCATTGTAATTCTTTGACAAGCGACAACGGAAAGTGACAGCAAAGCTTGACTTCTCATGCTCCCCGGTCTTGATTCTTGAAGGGTGGAAGTGTAACTCATGTCAATACATGTTTCTCCCTGAAGCCACAAATGGATCCACACACATCACCCATGCTAATGGCGAGGACAATCTAATTCACACCAGAATTCACAGTTCATGTAGAAAGCAAACCAAGATTATTGGTATCAGCCGATTTGGTGAGACATGCGGGCCGTCTCCATCTATGACTGGTGGCTGAGCCGAGATGAGGAACATAACATTCTGGGGACTAACAGCTGTATCAAGGCTGCTAAGTTGCTGCTCATTCTCACGCTCTGGGAGATTTAGAAAGAGCGGAATCGTCGCATTTTCAACCAGAAAGCGCTTTGGAGCATGGGGTCCTACTCTTCATCCAGGAGGAAGCAAGGCTTTGGACGAGAGCTGACAGCTCGGGCATTGGTGAGCTTACCTCCGGAGCTGATGATGTTCCTTAGCTTCCCTATGTCTAGTCGGTTTCTAGTGTTTGGTTTTTTGTTTTGCTGGTTTTCCTCCCCCCCTCCTCCTCGTCCTTTTTTACACCTTTGTAACCTCCTGGGTTTCCTCGACCCGTTCCTTTAGCAATAAATAGCTCGCTGCGGCTGTTTCATCAAAAAAAATTTAATGAATCACATTATCATAAGAGCAATGGATGATGATTTTCTTCCTGACTTTACAATCTCAACAAAAAGAAAACCCGGTAAATTACTAAAAAACCAGTACACAATCTACCATTTCACCAAAGAAAGAACGGCAATCTAGAGCAGTAACAAGCAAAAAAAAAGAGAATGCAAGTAGAATCCTACACAAAGATTTGCAAACAAGTAAAAAGAGTAAAGGCTTTGTTCCTTAGTCTTCCCCCTCACCTTGAGGATGTAATCGAGAAGACGCTCGAATTTCTGCTCCTCCGTGAGTACCACCTTCTCCCTCACCACCCAGCTCAGCCCCCTGCTGCGCCGTCGTCGCCGCCGCCGCCATGCTCGTACGGGACATGGCGCGAGTGGGACAACGGACTTGGGGGTGGTTTCTGTGGGCAGTTGCCAGGTGCGAGCGACGGCAAACGGGGCCGTGGGACATGCCAATTTTTCGGACTATCGACCCCACATGTCAGTGGAAAAAAAACATTAGAGACACGTGTCAGAACAAAGAGCTTATTCCCGTAAGAAGTTCACTGCCGTTAAGACTGAAACCATGTGTCAGTCACAGCAGCTAATTTACTCGTGTCCGCACGAAACACTGCAGGTATGTTGGTGTGGCACATAGGCAATGGAGAGCTCTCAACCGCTTCTTCTCTCCTTTTTCGCCCCTTCCTCCGCTCCCCCTCCTCCATCCCACACCTGTCCTGTTCTGTCTTCATTCTCTACGATGTTGCCGATCACTTCTCCGCCACCGTTTGGGGCCCTTCTCTGTCGCCGCTGTTGGATGAGACCCTGACTTTAGTTTGAATTCTTGTGTCTTTAGAGTTGGCATTTCATGCTTTTTATAGTTTGAGCAAATTTCTACACTTCGGTCAAAATCGAAATCTTCAAGCTAAAAGGTTGGAGTTGAAATATCTTATGGAGACATGGGGAAAATATAGTTAATGACGAGAAAATTCTAAATTCACATTAGAATTCAAAGCCCTAGCAGAAAATTCTAATTCATCGGATCTGTTGAGTTTGTGTCGAATATGTGTACGAGTGGGTTACAAGTTGGACTAGAGAAGGCGTAGTATTGTAATAGGGTACAACGGGGAGTCCTAGTAGGATATGGATAGAGTTAGAATTGGACTCATGTATCTTGGCCTCCTATATAAGGAGGGGGACACCACACAATGTAACCAAGCCAATACAAAGAGATCAAGGCAAGGGGAGGAACGCCTGTAGTCAAGCCCCGTGGATGTAGGCCTCGTGGCCGAACCACGTTAAAAACGTCGGTGTCTCTACTTGCCAATTCTGTGGTGTCTCGGTTTAGATCTACGCTTTCGTGTGTGCCTCGTGGTTTTCGCAACAAGTGGTATCAGAGCGCGAGGTTCAGTAGATTTTGAGGCAGTGCAGAGGAATCCGGCGGTACGAGACGGAGGACGGCAGCGTGTGTACAAGGCGAGGTGGAGCCTGGAGCGCGTCGTGGAAAAATCGCTCCGAAAGGGCGCTGGTATTTTTCTACTGGAAATTGTGGAAAATTTGGTGCGAGGTGGAGCGAGGAGGAGGAAAAAAAGGGGAGTTCACGGCGGCGCGTGGCGACGCCGGGCGGCCGCGCGAGGTGACGCACGGTCATGGCGCACAGCAGCAGCAGCAGCAGGCCGAGGGCAGCGGCCAGGCGGGACGCCGGCCCGGCGCGTGCTCCCGAGGCCCAGGCAGAGCGCAGCCTGGCAGTCCAGGCGGGGCTGCTGGTGGCAGGCCAGGGGCAAGCAGCGGCCCAGGCCGTGGGCGTGGCGCCGGCCCAAGGTGGGAGAGGCCTGGAGCGGCCAGGCGGCCCAGCCGGCCAGGCAGGCCCGAGGCGAGGCTGGGCGGCAGCCCAGCGCGCGCCGGCCCGAGGCGGCGGGGCAGGCCACGCGGCGGCCTAGGCGGGAAGGGACGCCGGCCCAGGCGCGGGCGTCGGTGGCCCAGGCTGCCTCGGGCGGGCCCAGTGGCAGGAGGCCGGCCCAGCCGGGGGGCCAGGCGGCCCAGGGGGAGCGGTGGCGGCCCAAGGGGAGGTGCAGCAGGCCCAGGCGGGGCGCCGCCAGCCTAAGCGCAGTCCAGGCGGGCGCCGGCAGCCCAGGAGGGGCCCAGAACGCATTGGGGAGGCCCAGGACGCGTTTTCGAAAGTTTTTCCAGCCAAATTTCGGGATTAAATCCGTTTTTGCTCCAATTCGAAGTGGATTCCGATTTTTGGAAGGAAAGGGACTCGGAATAGGAGTCCGGCTTAGATTTGAGGGTCCATGGACTGCTATAAAAGAAGGGGTTGGGGGCGGCTTCAACGGACGAGATCTCAGGAGTTGAAGCCTACAGGCAACCTGGAGAACACATGATCCGGAGAAGCAGAGTACTCGGTGGTCCGGAGGTGAGGCGTGGGACTTGGCATCAATTGTGGATAAATTGATGGAGGGAAAAACAACGGGGTTAGAAGAAGTGTGGGCTAGCTACCCAGGAGATCTTCGACCAGGGCTGTGGAGGCTCGACACGGGAATTGTGGCGAGATGTGCGGCTAAAGGCGCACGGCAGGGAAAGATGGTCTGAAAGGCAGTCCAAGGAAAAGATAAGACAATTGTAAATTTGACTCAATGAGATGACTCAGGATATGGCTGTAAAGTTTCTTTAGAATGAAGAAGGAAGTTCAGTTGCAGGTGGAGTCATGGTGGAGTCAGGGAGTAGCAATGGAGTCTCATCGGCGGTTCAGGTGATTGAGCTGCAAAGGTGAATCTCAAGTCCAAGGTACATGGAGGTTCGCGCACGACGGCTTCAAGGTGGCGAATGACATATTCGCCAAGGTGGAGTTTGTTGAGTTTGTGTCGAATATGTGTACGAGTGGGTTACAAGTTGGACTAGAGAATACATAGTATTGTAATAGAGTACAACGGGGGGAGTCCTAGTAGGATACGGATAGAGTTATAATTAGACTCATGTATCCTGGCCTCCTATATAAGGAGGGGGACACCACACAATGTAACTAAACCAATATAAAGAGATCAAGGCAAGGGGAGGAGCGCCCGTAGTAAAGCCCAGTGGATGTAGGCCTCGTGGCCGAACCACGTTAAAACATCAATGTCTCTACTTGCTAATTCTGCGGTGTCTCGGTTTAGATCTACGCTTCCGTGTTTCTCCATTCCTCGCACCCCTCACCTTGCGGTCCCTGTCCACCGGCTGCTTGGAGGCAGAGCGCGGATCGAGGCTGAAGTGGAGGATAAAATCGAGAAGACGCCGGGTTTATTTGCTCCTCCTCTGCGAACCGTTTCCCTCACCATCCGCACTCTCTCCTCTGCTGCTGCCACGTGGCTGCCGCCATGCTCATACTGGAGATGCCGGAGGCGAGTGGCGGCAATGGAGGTGGTAAGGCATGTCATCTCTAGACTTTGGACCCGACCTGTCAGTGGGGTAAAACGACAGAGCCTCACACGTTTTCTTTTAGATAACATGCTATTTCATCCCGGCTTTAAATTAATAAAGCCCCGAAGGCAGCGTTATACACGAGAACCTCATAGATAACAACCAAAGAAGAGAGATAACAACCAAAGAACTACGGCCCCACGGGGCGACCAGAGATTACACCGCGACGATGGAAGGACCAGAAGATCTAAGTCTAGCAGCAAGCCGTCGCAGAGACTGGTGTAGATCGAGACGGTGACTTCTCTTGTCCTCTGCTTTGAACCGGCTGGACCAAAGACGCAGGTAGGATGGTTGATGTTGTTTCCACGAAATAGCAATCTGTTCCTCAGCATCCATATGGCGCAACATTGGGACGCGAATCCCAGCCAGACCACTCTCCGTGTTCTCCCAGAGCGCCCCTGGGCAAGACGGAAAAAAAATCCTATACGACCGGGTCGTATAGGCCGATCGGGAGACCCCCTCTCCGTGCGTCCACGTGTCCCCTCTGCCCCGTCCCGAGCGCCCCTCTGCCAGCTCGCCCCCGCCGCCGGCCGCCCGAGCTCGCCACCGCCCGAGCTCCTCGACGCGCCGCTCTGCAAGCTCGCCGCCCCCGAGCTGCCCCCCCCTCCCGCTCGGCTAGCTCGCCGCCGCTCGCCACCCACCGAGCTCCCCTGCCGTTGTCGCGCACAAGTCCCCGGCGCGGCACCGACGGCGGCGGGGCTTACCGGGAGGGACGGAGGCGAGGCGGCGCGGGGAAGCGGCGGCGGAGAGGTGGAGCGGCGACGAGGCGGAGGCGGGGGCCCGAGACGACGAGGCGAGGCGGGGGAGGCGACGGGCAGCGACGACGCGGAGGCGGCGGCGACGGGGAGGATGGCGAGGAGCTCAGGCGAGGCAGCGAAGGAGGTGGAGGAGGCGGCGGGCGCTCGGGACGGGGCAGCTCGGGCGGCGGTGAGCTCGGGCGGCCGGCGGCGGGGGTGTGGGAAGGGGATTGGGAATGAGGGGACACGTGGACGCACAGAGAGGGGGTCTCCCAATCGGGCCTATACGACCCGGTCGTATAGGATTTTCTTCCGGGCAAGACTGGCAAACGTAGCTGCTGTAGCGGGTGCCCAATCACATCCTACTACCTCCCGGGTACAGCTCCACATGAATTGTGCCAGGATGCATGGAACATGATATGGTAACAAGACTCCCGCTGACTACATAAGGCACAGAGTCCATTCCCCGGGCCGTGGCGTTTCTGAACCTCCACAGCCGAAGTAGTTTCCCCATCATCACCTGCCCACAGGGATCTTGATCTTTAGCGGTTATTTGGCTTTCCAGATCTGGTTACAAGGCACCACCGCCGCTCCGCCATTAAGAATCTTGTACATCGAGGTGGCCAAATATACGCCGGAGCTCTCTGGGTGCCATCTTATGGAATCCTCCTCCGTTGATAAAGAAATGCCACTCATGATCGTCTGTAGTCGGCGCCTCATATGTCAGATTCAAGACACAGAATATTAGTTTTCCATCAGGAAAGGTTTGGACTTTAGACCCCTAAATTGGCTTGCCAAATTTGCTGGGCGGCTACCAATTGCTAAGCATCTTATCAAATGTATTGGCAATAGTTGGCTTTCCTGAACAAGTGGCAAGGCAATTTGAAGCTCCGAATCAAGCATACTCGTGATCAGCCTTCCACTCCAGAGGTTGATCGCAACTAACACAGCGCACAAGTGAAGAACCCACACATCAAGTACACTTGCAAACAAGCGAACAACTTCGGCGCGACCCTTCCAGCACGACAGACGCGTCACTTGGACTCAATTTACAGGAGCACTTAGACCCGAACAACAACAGAGAGCTCAAAGTCGACTCTGGATGCCGGGAAGGCACGGTCGAAGACCAAACATTAGCGCCCCCGGAGCTCGGCTGCTCGAGGCAGCCTTCCACTTCGTCACCTTCACCGGAGCAATAATGGCGAGGATGGCCGACGTGTTGGACAACACGCAGGCTACGGCGTTAAATGGGTTTCGATCACGGAATTATCACCTAGATGCACAGATGCGTAGCGAAAGTAGAGTCGATGAAGTATACGGTGTAGATGAAGCAAGTTCCCCGTGAAGTTGAGAATCATTCTAGCATCGTAGCAACAACGCTTCCAAGGTATCCACATGTACGAGGAAGGAGACATACGTCGGATTGCTAGCTTCGGACAACGCAGTTTGGGCATGGGAGGGATGGTGGCTAGGATTTTGGGAATTCCGAACTCAGTTTGTCCAACACTCTCTCCTTATATAAATGTCCCCATAATAGATATCTATATTAGAGGCTAATCCTAATTGGGTTCCAACCCTATCAACATGCGACTCTATAAGTTTATGACATAAGTACACCTACTCGGTCACTCACTGATAATGATCCTTAGCAAGACGTGCTAACTCCCAAGTGCACATAAACATCAAATCGAATAAACATCTACAATATTCAAACATATGCATTCCATTTGCCACATGATAGCGGTCAAACCCAAGGCGAGTATATGTCATCCTTGTTTAGGTAGCTCGACCCCTATTTCTCGATCACGTGACTTGGAATCTCCGCTTGTAGTTAACTCTTTAACCAAAGTAGCATGGACATGTATTTCTGGATCTGATCACTCGAAAGACCTAGAGATATCTCTCCCCTTGTACTGAGGGGCAAATCATATCTTGATTGATAATGTCTCGCGAAATGCTTTATGACAAACCCAAAAGTCACATTTATAACTATCTAGTTATGGGGTAGCGTTTGGCAACACTTAAGTAAGTCGCTCCACATCTCGAGTGCATACGATAATCTCTAGTCTAAGGATATGTGACACATTGTATTTAAGACCAACAGATGACATGTAAAATACAACGTTCTAGTTGTATCCCATGGTGGGTCGATCTAACCCCGTGTTCTCTAACACGTGTCTATATTTTTGGTTTGATATCTTCATATTTATGACCCCAGAAACATGGTCATCAACCAAGCCTATACATTTGTCCTCATATGTTTAATCGATCAGAGATCAGTTTAGAATAATTTGTCACAAAGATTAATATAGAGTTTCGCAAATGAGTGACTTACTCGTTACCAATATAAAAGATATTTTTTAAGAACATCATTCGATATATCATAAATACAAGAAAAGATGATCATCTCTATGGTTGGTTATAGGGCATATTTCCAACACAATAGCCCCTTCATCGACCTCGGTCAATGGCTCCAAGAGGTCGCAGGCGCGCGCCAGTTGCTCCTACGCAGCGTGCTCGTTGTTATCTCCACTGGCGGTGCTGCAACGCGACATGATGTTGGCAGACATCGATCGCAAGGTGACACCTTGGCGTCAGCATGGTGAGGATGTACGGCGACATAGTCTTAGTGATCATGGCCAGGAAGTCGCTGAGCTTTGCAACCTGGAGCCGCCATCCTCCGTGGCAGTGGGTGCACCACGATGACAGCATCGACAGACGCCTCCTGCTATGCGAGCACCTGCAGAAAAATTAACTTTGCATGCCTCTAAAGATGTAATAAAATAATACTACTAACTATGAATCATTTTCTAGTACACTTACACAAATATCATTTTAACTTTACACTTAGTGTTGATCTATTTAGCTATATAGAAATGATGTTTCTTTCGGTGAACATAAATTCTATAATCATTTGCAGGTCATTTATAGATATACATGCTAGTTGCACTCTTGGTCGACTCTGCAGCGCCCAAAGGATCAGGAACTTGTTTCAACGGTTTGTCGATTACTATAGAGACTGTCGTGAGGGAGCTCTTTGCTACACACAGGTGGAGGTTTAGCCACCGGTTAGGTGCGCCATAAGACGGGCTACTTGCGGCGAGCTGCAAGATTATAATAATACTTTGTTTACCCGGTTTGAATCCTATTTATCAGTTGTAAAGCTCGTGTTCGACTAAAGTATTTTTTGTGTACTTTTGGCTATGTGCACATCCGATGCAGAAGATGGGGATATTCTATTTGTGTATCACCTTGACACAAGTTCAAAGCAATAAAGCATTACCGTTATCTAAAAATCATTATTTTCACGCTCTAAATGGATCTAAAGTTTACGAAAAAATAGTAGGAATTTTAAATGATATTCGAGTTTGGGACAAAAGTTAAACTTGAGGAGAAGTTGAGGGACCTAAAATGAAAAATAAATAATATTTGGTTTTTCGAGCGGAAGTAATAATTACAAACAATGGATCATGCTTTTAAGCTGAAACCCGCGAAAGGACCAAAACACGTGCTACTCCTGTTCAACTTCAACAAAATCAAGTACATTTGGCTGATGCATGGGCCAGAAGATGTAAAAAAAAATCAAGTTATATGTACAGATTAACTGTACAATCAACTCAATCTAAGCATAAATCAAGAAAACGTATATAGGATGTAGGTCGAGCACGTTATATTGCAGCGATGCAGCCAAGGAAAGCCATCACAACTCACAAGCATCATCATACTACTACACTAGTAAGAGGTAACAAGGGAAGCATGGAACAGCTAGTGCATTCCTTAGACAAAAAATGTGCAACAAGAGGTTATCCCAAACCAGAGCCATCACCCCAAGCAGCATTGATGTCCATCATCAGGGAGGAAGCTCGATCAGCCTAGGGCAACAGCACAAGTGGAGCGACTTGCTCAACTGATACTCCAGCATAGCCATATCCTATTTTCAAAGGATATAATTGTGATGCCAGTTTTTTAGGAAATCATCCGGGGGGTGCGGGGAGTGATGCCAGTTTTCGTTTGAAGAAGATAGCTGCCAGCAATCTGAATGATAAGCATCAGGTTAATTAGTTTGCAACTTACGTACAATTACGTCAGTAACAAGAGTAGTGGTTTTACTTTTACTGGGAAAGGAATGGCACGTGCCCCTAGTTGATAAACCTTGTGTAAATAATGAATAACACCGTGGCACCAAAGGCCAGGTAGTGTTTACCTTAGTTCCCTCTGAGATATGCCTCTTTAATTCCATGCAGCCTTGCAGCCACTTCCTGCATGTTGAGGCGCTCGTTCGGGACAGCTTGGTGCAGCAAAGTCCAATGTTTAGCATTGATACTAAACAGTCCAAGTCTTTTTTCTTCATGACCTCTCGAGTTTCCTGGGGGCAATCCGGTTGATCTTGTAGTAATTTGGGGTCAACAGTCTGTGATACCCTAGCAGGAAAGTTCATCTCGACGAAATTTGCAATGTTCATTCCATCCTTGAACATGTCACCCGTCGGCCTTTTTCGTAAGAATATTTCGAGCAGAACAATACCAAATCTATAGACATCTCCAGCAGTCAAAACTTGAGCACCTGTTGCACACTCTATATTCCGCACAGAAGAGTATTTTAATCCAAACGTTAATCTAAGCAGAAATCATTCTACATTGAAACGGAAGGATACACAATATTAAAAACGTCATTATCTGGAGCAACATATCCAATGGTTCCCTTTACTGCACTTGAAGAAGTTGAGTGAGTCACTGGAGGATGATAACACATAACCAACATTGAACCTTGCAAGACCGAAGTCTCCAACATGAGCTGTCATATTGTCATCCAAAGAATGTTGCTAGGCTTAAGATCGCAATGAACAATAGTTCCTTGATTGTTATGGTGGAGGTACTCCATTGCATTTGCTACATCCACCACGATGCTTAACCTTTGAACCATTTCAATGTGATTTGACGTTGACGTATTTCCATCATCACGAGTTGAGTATAGTAACACGTGCAAGTCACCTCGTGGCATGAACTCGTACACTAACGCTTTGAAATCATTTCCTTAGAATCAATACTTGAGCATGCAGTTAGAATAGAAACTAAATTCTGATGCCGCACGTTTCTCAAAGCATTACATTCTGCGATGAAGCTCTTATATGTGCTCCCCTTGTCTCTAGCCTGAAGACTTTCACGGCAACTAGACATCCATCATGAAACAATGTTCCTGTCGATATACAGAACTATATTTCCCTATGCCAATTAAGTTGGAAGTTGAGAATTCTTGAAGAACACAATCAAGATCTTTTCTAGGATTAGGGTTCAAAGGTGGGAGAGAGAGAGGGGAAAACTCTGGAAGTTCTGGTCGGGGGAAAACTTACTCATCCATTCCTCAGTACAGAGTATTTACAGAGTTGCATTTTTACACATAAGACCTCTAGCTATCCTATTATACAACACAAGTACCACCAACACTCCCCTTCAAGATGGGGCGAAGATATCAATAAGCCCCATCTTGTTACAAATCCTCATAAATGATACGACTCTTATTCCTTTTGTCAATACATCTGCAAGCTGATCTATAGACTTGACGTAACTAATTTGGAATAACCCTTCGTCTAATTTCTCTCGAATGAAGTGCCTATCGATCTCTATATGTTTAGTTCTATCATGATAAACTGGGTTATTCACTATGTTAATTGTGGCCTGATTATCACAATACACTTGAATAGGTGCACCAGCACACAACTGCAACTCAGTTAGCAATGTTTTCAGCCACATCAGTTCACACAACCCTGAAGCCATTGACCTAAACTCTGCTTCCGTTGTCGAGCGAGCCACCACACTCTGCTTCTTACTTCTCCAACTAACCAGATTTCCTCCTACAAACATGCAATAGCCCGAAGTTGAACGTCTGTCATCTAAACATCCAGCCCAATCCGCATCGGTGTACCCCTCTATTCTCAAATGTCCATGATTAGAGAACAGGATTCCTTTCCCAGGACAACTCTTTAAGTACCTTAGAATTCTATTCACGGCATCTAAGTGGCTAGTTCTAGGATCATACATGTATCTGCTTACAATACTAACAGCATATGCTATATTAGGTCTTGTATGTGACAGATAGATTAACCACTCAACTAGCCTTTGATATTGATGTCTATCAACAGGATCACCACTATCTGCCAAGATCCGATGATTTTGTTCTATTGGAGTGGCTGCAGGTTTACATCCTAACATCCCTGTCTCCTCAAGTAGATCAAGCACATATTTTCTCTGTGAGAGGTAAATACCTTTTGGGCCATATGCAACTTCAATTCCCAAGAAGTAGTGGAGATACCCCATGTCCTTGACTTCAAACGACTTTGCTAACGTCTTCTTCAAGTGAGATATCTCCATCTCATTGTTACCTGTAATCACAATGTCATCTACATAAACAAGAAGTATAGTAATCTGATCACACTGACATTTAAAGAACATGGTATGATCTGCATTACTTTGTCGATACCCCATGGAACAGACTTCCTTTCGAAACTTCCAAACCATGCCCTAGGAGACTGTTTTAGTCCATAGAGAGATTTTCTTAACCGACACACTTTACCCTCTGTTTCCTGGCTGCTAAACCCATGAGGAATTTCCATATAAACCTCCTCTTGTAGATCTCCATGGAGAAAAGCATTTTTAACATCCATCTGGAACAATTTCCACTGTTGATTTATAGCTATTGAGATTAAAGTTCTGACAGTACTCAATTTCGCCACCGGTGCAAACGTTTCATCATAATCCACCCCATAAGTTTGACTATGCCCTTTTGCCACTAGCCTAGCCTTATATCTTTCCACCTTGCCATCTGGAGTTTGTTTAACTGTAAATACCCATTTACAACCCACAACTTTCTTATCTGCAGGGAGAGAAGTAAGTACCCATGTTTGGTTCTTATCAAGAGCCACCATTTCCTCCAACATTGCTGCCCTCCATTCTAGATATTGCTTCGCTTCCCACCAATCACGTGGTATAGGTACAGCCGAATGCAAGGAAGCTATAAATGACTTGTATAGAGGCCCAATAGAAGAGTATGAAACATAATTGGAGACATCATATGGGGCTAATTTAGAGGGCAATTTTCCAGCAATAGTGCAAGGTTGCTTTCTATGGGCAAGAGGAATGTCTAAGTCATCATAAGGAAGAGAAAGTATACCATCGCTTGTGGAGGCTGGTGATGGAGTATGAGATGAAGCTGATGGTCGTGAACTTGAATCATGCATGTTGGATTGAACTTGAGCTTCTGAATCATCCTCCACTGAAATTATTTCCTCCCCCTGCACTTGTTCCTCCTCAGTTCGATGTCTTCGTGTATACACCTGCAGATGTTGTTCTTCATTTGGTCTTGACCACCGTATAGCCTCAGTTGATGTATCATGTTGCTTCCCTTGCATTTGCCCTGGTTCTCCTTCTATAAGATCCACATCTCTATCATCATTTTTGTCTTCCGGTGGTATTACTCCAACCACAATTTTCTCCGATGGTGTAGAGTTGCTTTCTTCTCCTTCTTTTCCTTCCCCTATCTCATTGTCCAGATCTGAAACATCACTAGAAAACAGATCAGGAAAGACATCGGTTAGATCTTCAGGTTCTCCATAAAATGGAACTTGTTCCCTGAAGATTATATCCATGCTCACAAACATTCATTTTTCTGATGGGCACCAACACTTGTAGCCTTTCTGCTTCCCAGAATACCCCACAAACACACACTTCAAAGCCCTTGGATCTAACTTCCCAATAGATGGCCTGTAATCTTTCACAAAACACACACACCCGAACACTTTTGGGTGGGAACAACATAAGTAGTGTTGCCAGTTAAACATTCTATTGGTGTCTTGTACCCAAGTACTCTAGATGGCATTCTATTTATTAAGTAAGCTGCTGTCATCAATGCCTCACTCCACAAGAACTTAGGAACATTCATAGCCATCATCATAGAGCGAGTGACTTCTAACAAATGTCTATTCTTTCTCTCAGCTAAGCCATTCTGCTCAGAGGTACCTGGACAGGTAGTCTGATGCATTATCCCAAAACTTGACAAATAACCATCAAACTCCTTATTTACATACTCCGTACCATTATCGGTCCGAAGTACCTTAACACATGCATTATGCTGGGTCATAATCATATTATGGAAATCTCTAAAGCATTCGAATACATCATTCTTGTTCCTCAACACATACACCCAAGTGGTCCTAGTACAACAGTCAATAAAGGTAACAAAATAACGATATCCATTAATAGACACTACTCCACTAGGACCCCATACATCAGAGTGAATTGTCTGAAGTGGCACATCACTTCTATGATCAGATAG
The DNA here is from genome assembly GCA_019208055.1 of Stipa capillata. Taxonomy (NCBI): domain Eukaryota; kingdom Viridiplantae; phylum Streptophyta; class Magnoliopsida; order Poales; family Poaceae; genus Stipa; species Stipa capillata. The sequence goes on along the minus strand of JAGXJF010004816.1, from coordinate 45,855 downwards.
AATATAAGTGCTCCGAGTTGCTTCCATATTGGCAAGCATCACATACCAGGTCCTCCTTTCTAGCTGAACCAGAATAGCAAAAGACAGATGCCCCAAGTCTTTGGTGTTGTAGCAGAAATTCTTCAAGTGGTGAAGAAGATAAAGCAGCAGTTACAACAGGTGATGTATCACTGTCCAAATAATACAGTCCATCATGCATGCTCCCTGTCCCAAGTATTCTTCCAGTCACAAGTTCCTGAATTAAACACCATGATGGGAAAAAAAATGGCAGCACAGTTCAACTCCTTTGTAATGCAGCTTATAGACAAAAGATTAATTGGAAATGAAGGAACATGTAACACATAAGAGAGAGGCATATTAGAGTTACACATGACCGTCCCTGAACCCATAATAGTTTGTGTGGAACCATCAGCCAACTTTACACTTTGTGCTCTTAATTCAGGACATAATTAGTAAATTCCATGTGTGAACCAGCCATATGTCTAGATGCACCAGAATCTATCAACCATGGTGCATCAGTAAAATTAGGATGATGATCATTAGAAATGTTATCACTAAAATTTGTAGATGTGGCAGAGGCTGAGGCTCCAAGCGCTCAGTAGTTTGCTTATCACTTAAACTTAGCCCTTTAAATTGCTGCCACTTCTCCCAATCATCTGCGCTCATTTCCACACTCACATTTTGGGAGTGCTCCTCTACCATAGCCGAGGCATTTGCCCTGCCTGTTGGTCGCATACCACGTCCACGACCAGTACCACGTCCATCAAGCCCCCATCCACGACCTCTGTCGCGCTAGTCCTGACCTCTTCCGCGTTCTCCCCCAAATAATTCAGGATAAGATGCTCTTAGATGTCCTAGCTGGCCACATTCAAAGCACTTCCGATCAGAAGCGTTCAACCCCGACCGTTGGTAATTTGCATTTTCTGTGACAAGAAGAGCTGAACGCCTCTGTGCTATGCCCTGTATAAATGGTCCTCCAACCTCCAATTTCAAACGTGTCTCCTCACTAATGATAGCAGAGATTGCTTGCTCTAAAGTAGGTAACTTGCCACTGCCATAAAGTGCTGCCCTCCTATTCTCAAACTTGGGATTAAGTCCATTCAGAAATTCCCTAACACGCCTCCTCTCCGTCCATTTATTGTATGCTTCAATACATTTGCCACACTCCATCTCAATTGGATCATAATAATCCCAAATCGCTCCAAAGCCATTTCAGCTCAGAAAAATAGTCGACCACCATCTTCTCGCCTTGGCTCAGATCTTGTAACTCCTTCTGAATCTTGCAAGCAAGCATTTCATTTCCTACTCCTGAGAATGTCCCTTTCAATAACCTCCAAATTTCAGATGCTTCTTTAATCCTTTCAACCTGCTTGACGATTTGAGGTGATATTGAGCTCAGTAACCAGGCCCTCACTAGTGCATTCATCATCTTCCACTTCTGACCTTCTTTGGAACTCTCATCTAGAGGCTTCTCCACCATGCCTAGAATGTAACCTTCAAGCTTCCTAGAAACCAAAATGGTCTCTGCATGCTCTGCCCAGCTCACATAGTTCTCAGGTCCTTCTAATTTTACATGGGGCATTTGCAAAGGATGTACCTCCTCTTTGTTCTCCCCTTCTGATCTTGAGCTCCCTTGCTTGCTAATCGCATCAAACAATACCTTATATTTCTCATCCATCGCCTGCAAGACAGCAGCAAGCTCCCCTGCCGTGACTGCTGATGGAGCATTATCATTGCCTGCCATACCTTCAATTCCTCCACACTCAGCACACACACCTCCCCCTGTGATTCACCACTGCAGCTTCCCAAGCTCACACTCTCCCTGACTTCCTCCCTCTCCAGAAACCCAAACACCTGACCTGTTTAACTCCAGCAACGAAGGGGAACACGCGCACGAACTGAGTCGCCGACGAGGCTGGACGCTCCTCCTTCCTGACCGGCATCGCACACCCTCTCTGCGCCTAGCCACCTCCTTGAGCTCGATTTGCTCCACCAGCGTCGCCTCCGACCAGCTCTCCGGCCGGAATGCCGCGCCACCGCTCGCTGTTGTCAAATCACCTCCGGGTGGGGCTGGGACTGACCACCCGATCTGCTCTGATACCATCTTGAAGAACACAATCAAGATCTTTTCTAGGATTAGGGTTCGAAGGTGGGAGAGAGAGAGGGGAAAACTCTAGAAGTTCTGGTCGAGGGAAAACTTACTCATCTATTCCTCAGTACAGAGTATTTACAGAGTTGCATTTTTACACATAAGACCTCTAGCTATCCTATTATACAACACAAGGACCACCAACAAGAATCCTTCTGTTGCTCTGGCTAGATTACCAAAGAAACTTTAGGAAATTTCGTATCATATGGTGGCAAAGATATAGTTGTTCCCTTATGTTTTCCCATGCAGAGCAATAAGATACATATGAACATTGCAAGTGACACCGTGCTAGCAATTGGGATCGCTACTTTGAGTACTATAGATTGCTTGTGCCTAGTTGAATTTGAAGGCATAACAGGACAAGCGAGTAGGTGTAACTCCAGTGCACCACCACAAAGCCCCTGATTTCCACCAATCCGCAATGCAGTTGCATTCTTGAAAATTCCTTTTGTCGGGACCTCACCCTCAAGATGGTTGAATGACAAATCTAGTTGCTCGAGAAGTTGTAGGTTGCTAAGAGACATCGGTATTGAACCAATTAAGTTATTGTTCGAAAAGTTGAGAGCTTTTTGCTGCTCATATCGCCTAATGAAGTGGGGATGCTTCCGCTGAGAATATTCGAGTCCAACTCAATATTTTCCAAACTTTCACAGTCACCAAGAGTGTTTGGAATATCTCCAGATATATTATTTGATGAGAGTCGCAAATATGTGAGTTGTTTGGCATTGCCAATGTCGGTTGGAAGTTGTCCATCAAAGTTGTTAGAGGATAAATCAATTACCCTCATTGTTGGAATTCTAAAGATCTCCTTTGGTACTCCACCACTAAAATCATTGTTGAAGATGCTCAATATTTCAAGCATTTGGAGGCTCCCCAGGCTTGGGGGTATGTGACCTCTAAACTTATTAGAGTATAGAAAGAGTTGGCCCAATAGAGAGAGATTTGAAAGGGATATTGGAACAAACCCCGTAAAGTTGTTCTGATGTAGCCCTACTGTCTGTAACTTCTTGAGACTCCCCAGCCATTCAGGAACGATACCTGTAAATTGATTGTTTTCCAATCCTAAACTAGTTAGGTTGGGAAGATTTGCTATGCCAGAAGGAAAACTACCCGATAATTCATTTCCTGCCAAATATAGAGTTCGAAGCTGACCAGAAAGGTTAACTAATGAAGCTGGTACATGGCCTTCTAGATAATTGTAGGATATCGAAAATTGTTGGAGCTCGGTGCAATTAGCTAAGCTGTGCACAAAATTCCAATCTTGATTGTTATGTGCTTCGAGTATATTGAAATCTAGAGATAACTTAGACAGTTTGGTCAGTTTGCCAATGGAGTCAGGAACCACCCCAGTGAAACTATTGTTGAATATATCAAGAAGAAAAAGCTTGGAAGCGTCTATCAACGAAGGGGGGATATGCCCTTGAAATAAGTTATTGGCTAAAAGGAGCTCTTGAAGATTGGGTAGATTGTTACCGAGGTCAGATGGTACCTCTCCAGTTAGATCATTAAAAGAAAGGGCAAGACCAATAAGAGTAGAAATATTCAAGATGGCTTGTGGAAACCTACCTGACAATTGATTTCCGCTCAGGTACATGACCAGCTGACTTTGCAAAGTCATTCGGGATGTTGCCCTTTATATAATTAGCCGTACAAGTAAACATGACTAGTTTTGTCATATTGGCAAGAGAATCAGGAATGGTTCCAGTAAGATATTACCCACAAGACTCAGCAATTCAACGTTGAGATGCCAATCAATAGGAATTTTCCCTTGTAAATTATTTGCATCCAAAGATAGACCTTTGAGATTGGAAGAGTTTGCAAAATTAGGTATAATTCCTTGTAGCGTATTATTGTCCAAAAAGAGGATTTGCAAGCGATGCAAGTATCCAAGAGATGGAGGAATTTGTCCACTAAATCTATTTGTAGGAACAAATGTTTTAGGAATGTTAGGTTTGCAAGTGAAGGAGAGATTTGTCCGACTAAACCTTGATTTCTAAGGTCAAGAGAAATGACTCGGCGAGGATTCTTTGTCCTGCAACGAACACCTTTCCAATTGCAAAAGTGGGTGCTATCGTTCCAGGACATCAAGGCTTGCTGCGGATCTAGACTACTTGAATTCAAGCAGTGACAATCGATCTGTCTCGTTTCCATACAAAGAGCTACAGGTGACATGTGCAAAACCAGCCATGAGCACCAAGAGAAACTGTCCAACTGTGGTATCCTTCATGGATAGGCCCGAGCTACCTAATCTTGAGTTGATTATAGATCCTGATTACATGCATAGATTGAGAAAAAGGGGAAGTTCAGACAATTGGCATACAGATGCTCAATATATCAATGTCAGTTGTCATGTGAAGTACCTGGCGGTATTCTGCTACTTGAGCCTTTTCCTTTTCTTTAGACGTTTGCTCTGTGTTCCTTCAACAGTATTTAACACAAAAAGTAAAACTTCAGGCCGCAGGAGGATTATTATCTGGTGTGTTAACTCAAGTCCAGAGTAATTACTAATTCTTATAGACAAGGATCACACTCCCAAGAAAGGCCCCCCAAATTGATGCATGCCAAGTTAACATATCTAATTCAGTGGTAGCTACCACACGAGTAAATCTCCTTTTGTAAAGGCTGGGAGAGGTATCCAACAAAAGAAAATTGCTAGAAAAGCGTAAACAATCTAGAAGTGCTTACAGCTTTTGGTGGCACTGGAAGGCCAGGGCATAGAGGGATCGAGCAGATTAGCCGGCCGGCCGCGGGAGGGAGGATCTTGCTGCGCGCTTACCGGAGAAGCGTTCCGTTCCTTGATTTATAGACGCCTGCTTGCTGGTTGATGTCGTGCATGCGTACGTGGTTGGTGCCCGTTTGTTCGGAAGAGTCCGCCAGCGATACCATCCAGCCAATTTTCGAACGGTGCAGCAGGTGCCGGGATGATACTGTTAGCAACCCTTAGTCGATTGAACCATCCAGAGAACAATATCCGAGTCGTGATATCCCGATTACAGCAAGTTCCGATTACAGAGCTAGGTAGCAGCAAGAAATGGGGAATGAAGACTAGAGCCGGAGGTGAGAAGAAGAAGCAGAGGTAGAAGACAAGAGCCAATAGCCAGATCTAATCAGATAGTTTTTCCCTTACGCTGCGGTGACTTTAGTACGCAGCGCTGGGACCCCGCATGGGCCTATTGGGCCTCGCGCCGAGTTGCCGCTTCTGCCTGCCGAGTCGCTCGCCGTTGCCGAGTCGCTCGCCCTGCCTGCCGAGTCGCTCGCCGTTCAGCCGAGTTGCTGACAGATACTCGGTGACTGCAATGGCAACATCGTCTTCACTGCAATCAGGTGCCTAGCTGTGACGTTGCCTTTGGAAGTCAAGATTTTTTAGATAATAGAAGAGTTAACTCTCAATCTCTACATTGCGAGATATATACAACCTGTAGAAGCCGAGATATATAGATGGAAGCTTGCCGTGAGGGCTTGTTGCCTAGCTATGCACTGGTCGGACATGCCCCTGCTGCTGGAGTCAGATTGTGTGGGGAACATTTTGTCATGAATTACCCAGAAGTGTTGATGATGGAGGGAGCGAAAATCAATAGTGGCACGAGAGATAAACTCGCATTTAAACTTGTACGTCACATAGTTTGAAACAAAATTGCAAAAATATTTTAAATGGAATTTTAGCATCTAAATAAGCAAATCTAACACATATGCATTTCATTATAATTTTTCTTGATTCTGTTCCTATTAACTAAGTTTAATTGGAATTTTCCTATATTAAGGGATGTAGTATGATTAATTTAAACTTTACTACAAAGTTCAAGTTATTTTAGTTGGGCTTGGCATGGTCAAATTTACATATCTAAAATTTATTGGATTTTTTGAAGTTCGTTCGGTATTTTATTCTGGAACTTATTCGAATTCACGATGTTCAGTCCATTGCATTACAATAGGCGTGCAGTAAGTTCACTCCTGTAGAATGCTTAAGATAAATTTTACGAAACCCAAAACCAGTTTAAATGCACTTAATCTATGGCATACGTTATAAAGAAATGAATTTCAGGTACGTGATTAGATAAAGAAAAATACTGTTTGACAAGATCACTGTAAGATGACCTTTCTGGTTTCAAAAAAAAACCATAAGATGACCTTTATATATAGACTAGATAATTGCCCTTGCGTTGCAACGGGGTACAAATATTCTAGTACATTAGCCCATGATTTACCTGCCTATATTAATGTGATTGTATAAAAAAAGTAGGAGGAAATGGGGCGGCGGTGATGCAGAAAGGGGCAGCAGCGGGAGGAGATAGTCCCGCCCCTGTGTTCTGGTGCCGCGCGTCCTACACACCTTTGCCACTATCGGGGCTCGTCAGCTTCTTATCAGCAACCGTGTCACTTGTAGAGTAAAAGAGACGGTGATGCACGAGCGATGCGCTGGGAGGGTGGCAAGAGGAGCGTGGGATCAAGGGACGGCGGTGCGGCCTGGATCAGCGTAGAGCAGGATTATTGCTTCGTCGGATGGATGGTATAGCCAGACCTTCAACTGTATTGCGTCGAAGGAGACAACATCAGTGGCGCACGGGCACGGCCAAAGCGTGGCATGGGCGGCGGCGGTCACGCGTGGTGTATTCGGGGGAGAGGGTGCTAGAGGGTATAGAAGTGGCAATGGTGGGTAATTGCTATCAACTTTAAGTAAGGGTAATGGTAGGTAATTACTTTCAACTTTAAGTGAATGGCATGGTGGGTAATTTTTAGGTGGCAGACCATCAAAGTAATATTAACCATTCGATCATAAGCATCCAATGGTTAATATTACTTTGATGGTCAAAACGCACTCTGCCGGCAGGAAAGGGAACGCTACTCTTTTTTTAAGTAGTAGAGATTAACACAGGACATCATGCATAAGAAAATGAGCTGGACTACAAACGCAAGGTTCCTCGTAAAATGTGTCATAGAAAAGTCAGTCTTCCCCAAAAACTAACCCAAAATAATTACTCCCTCCGTCTAACAATGTAAGGCACGCACAGATCCTAAGATCTATAATTAGGTCTATAATACTTTAATTATATAACACAAAAGTGATATTGTTGAAAAGTATTTTTGAAAATAAATCTAATGATACCATTTTTGTGTCACATAACCAAAATATTATAGATTTAATTTTAAATCTTAAAATACGTATGTGCCTTATATTGTTAGACGAAGGGAGTACTTTTCATTGGTTACATATGCATCTAAAACCAGAGACTTAGTTGGATGGACAACACGTTTCCTATTTCATCAAATCAGGTAGGATTGATATCCAAACAGAACACAAGGAACCAATTTCCATTCCATTGCCGATTCAAAGAATCGGAAGATGCTGGACACTGTCACCGTGAATAGTGCCCATGCATTTTCTAATCTTTGCACAACTTTTAAGCTAGTAGCTGCAGCCTCTGCCGTGTCGGACAACACTATTCACGTTCATGGGTAGAAAATTAATTCTTGTGTCATAATTAGCAGCAGATCAACACATACTCTGTTAAGTGTGATTATTAGTGCGTATCACCGTGACAGATCCGACGGCAGGGACACATGGAGCTATGGCTCCACGGTCCTGCAAAACATTTCCCCAAAATTCCACAAGTACAATTAGTCACGGGTCAGGGAGCCAATTCAACATGAACACCAAGAGAAACTGTCCAATTATAGGAACCTTCATATAAGATAAATGCATGGTTTTTTTTCAAGAAAAGTTCAGACAATAGTAAACGAATTTTGTTAGCAAATACACACATTCATCTGTTGATCAACCCCTGAAGAGATAAAAGAAAAGCTAACAAGAGATGCTTACAGCTTGGAGGAGTACACCGGCGGATCAATGTCCAAACTGTTGCTGCTTAATTAACGGAGAACACCTCACTTGATCTATAGACATCTCCTTTGCTGCTTGATGTAGTGGTTGGTACGTAGACTACTCCCGGACTTTGATTTAAAATTTTGATTTAATAATGATGATCCGTCTCTCATCTTATTTTTCTCCATCTAAGACAACTTTCTGATTGATTGGATCATCTCTTCATAGTTTCCATCATCTTGTTTTAACATTAACAAAATATGTTATATGATTACTTTTATGTTGCACAATTCCGGGCCTGCTAAAAACCAGCGTTCCAGCCCTCATTGCACCTTAGGTCCAACTACGGAGTTATGAGAAGTTTTGGGTCCTCCCCCTAAAAGACTAGCGTGATAGGCGTGGCTTCCTTTTATGGTTTTATTATTTATAAGTTGCTTTGTTTTTTCTAAATCAACGTCAGTTTTTGTGGCTATTTAGTTGTATGGAGGAGACTAATGTGGCACTGATTGAATTTATTTTTGTTATTTTTGTAGCAACGCACGGCGTTCAGCTAATAGAGTAAAATAAGGTTAGGTGGGTGTTTGACGTTGCCTCTGTTTGTAGTACCATTGCAGTGTCGGTCTTAAGGGTTGCAGATCCAGTTTAACTAGGTGGTTATGCCTCCTGTATCGGTTTTTTCTCAATTTTATCCTAATTAACTCGATGATTTTGTTTTTCTTTTCACAATACCAAAAGTAGAGCCCCTGCCGTGATTCCGAGAAAAAAAGAGTGAAATAAGGCAGCTTGGAACTCCGGACCTCAGCATCACGATCCCTGCCTCTATTCTAAAATTTATGCTGGCCCAGTTTATACCCCTAATTATTTTTCTGAAAGGTGGTAAAATATTTGTGAATTATATTAATAAAGCAGAAGCAGTTTAATATTTACATGACAATCACAAGGCCGTCAAGGCCAATAAAGGAAAACCCCAAGTGAGTAAGAGATCATGGCAATCCTGCAATCCTAAAATTTAAGCATTGATTCACATGTTAATGCTCGTCCGACCAAACTTTTTCAAAGGTTATCTTTGAGCCAAGCAAAGCCAACGTCATTTTGTAAGTATTCATATGTTAATGCTCCTCCCACCGAACTATTTTGACGGTTAATTAACTGAGAACAAAGGAAAGCCAGAGTCATCTTTTAATTAAGCATTCATAAGTTTTCTTTTTATTAACTCAAAGCATTCATTCATATGGTTAATGGGCCTCACTAAACTTGCACACTCACATTCGAAAAAGGTCATTCACACGTTTAACTTGCTACGAAACCACAAACGGTAGGTGGCTGATCGATGCGCTTCCATTTATACGGGAGGAACTACCAAAATGTAATATCGCTCGTATCGTGAGTCCGATGTTTCGGTACCCGCGGTGACGTAAGCCTGGTGAAAGAAACTGCAATATGCTTTTGCAAATTTCAAGAATTTGTTTTGAAGGGCTAATACATGGAGTATACTTTTGCTGGGGCCGGATCTTTTGAAACGACAGAATTTACTCTCCATATATGACTCGGCACTCTTTCGGTTTCCACTCGGTTTGCTTAGAGTACAGCGCATACGAGGAGTCACTCGGCCAAAGTAGTTATATATATGGAAAATATACTCCATCTTTTATCTTTTAACTATGCCCAATCGGATAGATTTAGTCTCGTCCTCACCCCACCCAAATTAGTTGGTCGATAATATCATGATAGTTTCGTACACGTGGCATGCCAGTCAGCAAATTTATTTTTAAAAAATATTAGGAAACTTTTTGTTAAAAAATTATTTTTATATAAAAATAGAAAATTCATAAAAGGGGGATATTAGAAAATTTAAATAAAATAAAATTTTAAAAAAATCAGAGAATTTAGAAAAATAAGGAATATTTTAGAAAAAATAGTATTAAATGTTGATGAAGGTGTTTGGTGAATGCTCGTGCAGGGTTCAGGTTCAGCTGAGGAAGGAGAGTTCTCTACGTGCATGCTACGAATGACAGTCAGATCTCTACAATATTTTCTCAAGAAATTCATCCTCGTAAACAGCAAAGTGCTTCAATGTGTCATCCTTCGGGGGTATGACTTAGGTACACTCGACTCAAGTTCATTATTTAAAAGTTCATAAAGATTTTAGAAAATTTAACAACATTCACGGAGTACACATCTATCATGGTAGAAAAATTAAAATTAAAATTTGATTGACATATCGAGAAATAAAAAAGACAAACTCAACTATGAATGGTAGAAGTCTGAAATGAATAGTGCTTTAGGGCCTATTTGGTTGGGTTGTGCTGTTGACAAAGTTGCTGTTGGCTGGCTATTTGAAAAACTATTGTGGCTGTGAGAAAATAAACATATGACTTTGAGTTGATCCAAACCATCTACATCATTTTAGAAAATGAGCTCCGAAGTTTCAGTACATTGTAAAAGTTAGGAGAAGGCAGTTTTTCCAAACAGCATAATTTACACTGCAAAGCCTACAACCACCATTCGCAAAAGCTGCTCCAAAACTGACCATTTGGTTGGGCTGCAACTTTTTTCAGTGAAAAACTACTGAAAAGCCCAACCAAACAAGACCTTAGTGCTATGTAGTACCATTCGCAGCCATATTTGTCTTTTTTCTTTTCTAATGTCTGGGTCGAATTTTAACCAAAAATTTTATAGCATAGTGGATATATGTCATATGAATGTTGCCTAATTATTTTTTAGAAAATATTACTTTCTAAATAGTGAACTAGAATATAGTGCACAAATACATCTAAGGGTTTAAGTGCATACAAATGACAACCGTCAGTCCCCTTCATAATGAATCGGGTATGTAAAACGTCGGTGTACCACTCGGCTCCATTTATACGGGAGCAACATGTGACTAAGGGCACTCCCAATGCATTGTATCTTAGGTTGTATCCTATTATATTAAATAATTGTTTGGATACAACCTATTGAGAATGTTGTATCTTAGTGTTGTATCTAAAACATATTTATTTATTATATTTTATGATCTATACTACCATTTTCAATCTTGTAACCTGTTTGTGGCATAGTTCTAGTACATAGTAGTACATGTATGAGCCACGTAGAATCACTAAAGAATTAATTTACATCGATTACACCGCTAAGAGTCAGTTCCAAATTAAGAGACAGTTACCTTCTCTTTCCTCCATAACTACCCTGCCACATAAGCTTTTTGCCTAGGTGGTATGGTTTAAGAGACAGCTGAGTTGGAGCATTGGGACTGCCCTAAGAGATTACGGCAATACGATCCCAAAATTTAAGCATTAATTCACATGTTAATGCTCCTCCGAGATCACGGCAATGCGATCCCAAAATTTAAGCATTAATTCACATGTTAATGCTCCTGCGATCAAACTTTCCCTTGCAAATATTTGGAGCTGCCTCTCCACCTCCGCAAGCTCAGGAAAATTGACTACCAACCCCTCATCGATAAAATTGGTGGCAAACTCCAGGGATAGAAAGGACGGCTCCTATCCCGTGCGGGAAGATTAGTGTTGGTGAGATCGGTCCTCTCGGCCATTGGTGTCTATCATATGACCATCTTCTCACTGCCAAAATGGGCAAGAGCAAAGTTTGACAGATTGAGATGAGACTTCCACTGGATATGTGAAGACGGACATCAGGCAAGTGGCGGGCACTCCCTCGTCAACTAGCCTACAGTTTGTAGGCCAAAGGATCTTGGCGGGCTTGGCATTCTAGATCTGCAATTTCGGCATTAACGACAGTAGTGTTTTCGGCACATGTACTTAGTGAAGAGCCTTCTGTAAATTATAAATAACACCACTGCAGCAACGACCAAAATAGCGTACCTTAGCTCCGTCTGAGATATGCCTCCTTAATTCCATGCAACCTTGCGGCCACTTCTCGCATGTTGAGGCGCTCGTTCGGGGAGAGCTTGGTGCAGCAAAATCCGATGTTTAGCACTGAGACTAAACATTCAAAGTCCTTTTCCTTCATGGCCTCTCGAGTTTCTTGTGGAAAATCTGGCTGATCTTGTAGTAAATCGGGGTCAACAATCTGCAATATCCTATCAGGAAAGTTCATCTCAACAAAATTTGCAATGTTCAGTCCATCCGTGAACATATCGTCCGTCGGCCTCTTTCGTAAGAATATTTCGAGCAGAACAATTCCAAAGCTATAAACATCGCCGGCAGTAGAAACTTGACCACCGGTTGCATACTCTATAGACCACATACAAGAATAATTTGATCCAAATGTTAGTATGAGCAGAGATCATTATTACTTTAAAGGGGATATACCAGAATATGAAAATTGGAATTACCTGGAGCAACATATCCGATGGTTCCCTTTACCGCAATTGAAGAAGTAGAGTTTGAGTCACCGGAAGATGATAACGCGGAATGAACTTTGAACCGTGCAAGACCAAAGTCTCCAACACGAGCTATCAGATCGTCATCCAAAAGAATGTTGCTAGGCTTCAGATCGCAATGAACAATAGTTCCTTGGTTGTCATGGTGTAGGTACTCCAATGCATCTGCTACATCCACCACAATGCTTGTCCTTTGAGCCATTGTAATATGGCTCAAATCTGAAGAACTTTCATAGTCTTGAGTTGAGTGTAGTAGTCTATGTAAGTCTCCTCGAGGCATGAACTCATAAACTAGAGCTTTGAAATCATTTCCATCAGCATCAATACTTGAACATGCAGTTAAGATAGGAACTAGATTCCGATGCCGCACATTTCTTAAAGTACTACATTCTGCAATGAAGCTCTTTTGCGCTCCCCGTGTCTCTAGGTTGAAGACTTTTATGGCAATGTCACTTCCATGTTGAAATAATTTTCCTTGATATACAGAACTGAATCTCCCTCTGCCAATTATGTTGGACACTGCAAACCCCTCTGTTGCTCTAGCAATATCATTGAAAGAAACTTTGGGAAATTTCCTACCAAATGATGGCAAAGAGATAGATTTTCTCTTCTGTTGTCCCCTCCAGAACAATAAGACAAGTATGACCATAGCAAGTGACATCATGCTGACCACTGGGATTACTACTTTGAGCACAACAAAAATCTTGTGCCTAGATGAATTCGAAGGCATAACTGAACAAGCAAGTAGGTGTAACTCTGGTGTCCCACCACAAAGCCCCTGATTTCCATCAATTCGTATGGCAGTTGCATTCTTGAAAATTCCCTTTGTTGGGACCTCCCCCTGAAGATGGTTGAACGACAAATCTAGTTGCTCAAGAAGATCTAGATTGCCAAGAGACGTCGGTATTGACCCAATTAAGTTATTGTTCGTAAAGTTGATAGCTATTATGCTGCTCATGTTGCCTAGTGAAGTGGGGATGCTTCCACTGAAAATATTTGAGTCCAACTCGATGATTTCCAAACTTTCACAGTTACCCAGAGTGTTTGGAATTCCTCCAGATATATTATTTGATGAGAGTTGCAAAAATACGAGTTGTTTGGCATTGCCGATGTTGCTAGGAAGTTCTCCAGAGAAGTTGTTGAAAGATAATATAAGTACTAATATTGTCGGAATTGTGAATATCTCCTTTGGTATGCTGCCATGAAGATTGTTGTCATGAACTGCCAGTATTCCAAGCATTGGGAGGCTTCCTAGGCTTGGGGGTATATGACCACCAAACTTATTAGAGCCTAGACTGAGAATCCCCAGTCGAGACAAATTTGAAAGGGACATTGGTATAAACCCCGTAAACATGTTGTCACGTAACCATATTGCTTGCAAATTTCTGAGACTCCCGAGCCATTCAGGAACCACCCCAGTAAATTGATTGCTATCCAATGCCAAGCCAATTAGGTTGGGAAAGTTTTGTATGCCACAAGGAAAACTCCCTGATAATTTATTTCCTCCCAAATATAGAGTGTTAACCTTAACAGAAAGGTTACCTAATGAAGCTGGTACATGGCCTTCTAAACGATTTCCTTCTATCAAGAAAAACCGTAGCTCAGTGCAATTGGCTAAGCTAGAGATAAACTCCCAATCTTGATTGTTATGTGCTTCGAGTTTGTTTAGCCCTAGATTTAACCAAGACAGTTTGGTTAGTTTGCCAATGGAGCTAGGCACCACCCCTGTAAAATTATTGTATGATATATCAACATCGCATAGCTTGGATGCGTTTGTCAGCGAAGGGGGGATATGCCCATGAAGGAAGTTATTGGATAATGATAGCCATTGGAGATTAGGTAGATAGTTACCGAGATTGGGCGGAAGCTCTCCGCTAAAATTGTTAAAAGCAAGGCTGAGCTCAACAAGAGTAGAAATATTCAAGATGGCTTGTGGAAAGCTACCACCCAACCGATTGACTCCAAAATACAGGAACTGTAGCCTACGGAACTTTGCAAACTCATTCGGTATGTCACCTTCGATTTTATTAAAACTGCATCTAAAACCGTTTAGCATTGTGAGATTGGCCAGAGAAGAAGGAATGGTTCCGGTAAGATTATTAGCCGAAAGACTCATCACTTGAAATTTAGGAGGCCAATCTCCAGGAATTTGCCCAACTAGATTATTGCCATTTAGGAGTAGAACCTCGAGACGGGAAGAGTTAGCAAAGCTAGGTGTCCTTCCTTGCAGTGTGTTGTTACTCAAGACAAGATATTGGAGGTGACGCAAGTGACCAAGGGAAGGAGGGATCTCTGCGGTGAATGTATTTTCCGACAGGTCCAGATATTTTAGGAATGTTAAGTTTCCAAGTGAATGAGAGAGGGGACCTACTAACCCTCGGTTTGTAAGATTAAGGGAAGTGACACGAGGTGGATTCTTCATGCTGCAATGAACACCTTCCCAATTGCAAAAGTGAGTGCTGTCGTTCCAGGACATCAAGACCTGCTGTGGATCGAGAATCGCCTTCTTGAATTCAAGCAGTGACAGCCTACCTGTCTCATTTGCATACAAGGAGCTGCAGGTGGTAACATGTGCACAACCAGCCATGAGCATAATGACAAGAAATCTGATTGTTGCAGTCACCTTCATGCTTGCCTGCTATTTTGTTACGCATAGAGGATGAATTTAGTTTTAAAATAAGAAATTGTTAGACAAAAAGAAGGGTGATTTTATATAGTCAATAATTTTTGGGATCATTCCTCATCAAAATAATTATTCATGTTAGCAAACATTCATTTATATTATGTGAATTACCTGGAGATTTCCTTTTTCTACTTCAGCTTTCCGGTTCTTCTACAAGTACAATTAGTCACGGTCAGGGAGCCCAATTCAACATGAACACCTACATAAACTGTCCAATTGTACGAACCTTCATAAGATTAAATGCATAGGTTTTTTTCAAGGAAAGTTCAGACAATAATAAACGAATTTTGTTAGCAAATACACATATTCATCTGTTTATCAACCCCTGAAGGGATTACAGCTTGGAGGAATACACCGATGGATCAATGGCCAAACTGTTGCTGCTTAATTACCGAAGAGCACCTCACTTGATTTACAGATGTAGTGGCTGGTACGTAGACTACTCCCGGCGCCAAGTCGTCCACTCGTTACCTACACGGTTTTGGAGGACGGTTTTATCTGACATGGACGATGATGTGGCGACAACCGAAAACATGATTTCTCGCCCTCTCTCGGTCTGTCATCTCTAACTGTGATACGCTAGCTAGTCATTTCCTTAGACAAGAAAAAAATTTAGAACAGTTCTTTTAGATAAAAATCACGCTCTCGAGAACGCCCCGGCCCAAGGATGACAAACTGCAGCCAAGCTATGTAGCTAATCTAGTCCAGTTCTAGCTAGCATACAAATAGCACTCAGGAAATATTAAAGGGATGGACAAAAGGTTAAACAAGATGTGATGCTTACAGCTCGGCGGGCAGTGGCACACGGAGGCGAACACCGATCGAGTCGAGCAATCGCCGACGACGAGAGCTTGCTCCTTACCGGAGAACCATCTCCTCAATTTATAGGCGCTTGTCGCGCTTGCTGGCTCCGCTCGCTGTAGTGATTGGTATGTCGGATCATGGAAATTGCAAGCGGTCAGTCAATCTTGGACTCATGCCCAAGTCTTTCGCTCAGAATATTGGTCTAGGTAGAAGCACGGCGTTATTCTGAATAATTCAATCATGAAGTCATAGAGTAATGACTATGTTTTTTCTGTACGATCTTTCGTCTCCATTAGAGGACTTACTCAGTCGTCTTCACCGATTGGTCAAGCCGATCTTTTAATTAAATAATGCAGGTGATTGCTCGGCCTCTACGTCAATCAAGACAGACAGCCATTCACTTGTTAAGTAAATACATGCGGATGCATAAAGTTCAGCACTCCACTCAGTAGAAATATTCAAAACAATAAACCATAAATGCTTGTTAAGTAAATGACTATTGAAAATATTAAATGAGGAGGGATATGAAAAAACATACTCCCTCCGTCCCAAAATGTAAGGTGTATTTCGGTTTGTTAAGACAAGATTTTGACCAACAATTATTTTGTTAGCATATAATTTATGTGATATAAAATTGATATGGTTAGATTCATCTTCAAAAATACTTACTTATGATTGTAATTTTGTATCACATAAATCATATATTAATGAAGTAATTATTGGTCAAAGTCTTATCTTAACGAATTAAAATATGCCTTACATTTTGGGACGGAGGGAGTGCTACTCAATAAATATCTTAAGGGCAACCCTATGAGCTGCTTAGGCCAACCTGGTGACTCTCATTTTTGCAGCGTGTTAATAAAAGTAAAAGAACAGATTGTGTGGTTTAACACAAGTTTTGCCAATTGCTGGAATGAGGTTCGACTTTGGGAGGATAAGTCACTCGATGATCTACTACCAAGGATAAATTTCCCACGTTATATCATGCTGAAATGGACACTTTTCGTTGGACTCAACACTCTAACGGACTCTTTTCTGTCCGATCTACTCCATGCTTGGCGATTATCAATTCCGGTTCCGTTGCAAACATCTTTGGCATTTAAAATCTCTTTAAGATTAAGATCTTCTTGTGGTTTCTCTGTCAAGGGCTGATCGTCACAAAAGATAAAAGTGCAAAGGGGAATTATATGGGTAGCAAGCTCCGTGCCTTTTGCGGATATGAGAAGGCAATTCAACATTTCTTTTTTTGAGTGTCATTTCGCTCGTTTTGCATGGTAGACGATGAGTGTCATTTCGCTCGTTTTGCATGGTAGACGGTGAGTGTCATTTCGCTCGTTTTGCATGGTAGACGATCCTCATAACTTTCGACATAGCTCCACGTTCTAGTATCCCTCACATTTTTGGGAATTGGTTGCGAGGAGTATATTAGTCTTTATGCTCACAAATTTTAGTGAGCACCACTGCTTTATATTGATCGATCTAACTATATAGAAATGATATTATTTTTGATAAAAAGAAACTAACTAATCCTTTGCAATCTATTTTTTTATGTATCACCTAGTTGTGGTCGTGGTCTTTACTGTAACGACAATCATCACAGCAGGAGCTGATAGATATTGGTGCCAGGAGGTTGGAGTTGGCTACTAAAGGATTTATGTCCCAATTTAGATGTGGTTTAATAATAGGCTATGTAATGGTTGATTCTATTCTTGGTTATGTAGCTTGTCATATCCTCTTTTGAATGACATCATAATAATTAAACTGTGTGTATCTTTGCATGTAGAGGTCAAAGAAGTTCGCTCTTCCATTATAAAAAAGCCATCAAGATACAACTTTAAGTGTTAGAAAGCTTATTGCACTAGTACAGAATCGTCCATCCGAGGTGGTTGGGCTAAAACGCTTCCAATAACTAATATCCGAGGCGGTTGTATATATCCAACCGCCTCGGATAAGGATTTTGGGAGGAACTGCCTTGGATAATAAAGTCAAACGAGGCGGTTGTAAATATCCAACCACCTCGGATTTTTATCCGAGGCGGTTGTAAATATCCAACCACCTCGGATTTTTATCCGAGGCGGTTGGATATTTACAACCGCCTCGGATATGTTCAAACCCAAAATTTCAAAATCCCGCCAATTCTGAAATTTCAAAACTCGAAATTTTTCCCTCAATGCACAGGCAAAGGACTATATAATTCAATTCTATGCACAGGGAGAGGCCAGATCTAGATTTTCTTCTTCTTCTCCCTTTCACTCTCCTCTCCTCCCTTCAACCTTCCTTCTCCTCTCACCATTCCCATCTCAAGGAGGCTCTCCTCTTCCCATCATTCTTCCTGTAGGAACATGGTGAAGGCTACACAGGAGTTTCAGTTAGATTCGAGATGAGCAAGGTCCTCGCGATTCAAGATTTGTGTCATTTTGAGCTCGTTTTCGATGGATTTCTACTAGTGCCTAATTTTTTTTATTTTTAAAATTTTTTCTTGTATTTTTTTCTAGCAGCTCTACTCCCTCACGGTTTGGAATCCGCAAAAATTATTGCATTTGGAGCTTGGGAAGAATATCAACAGAGGGTCGGAAGAAGCAGTTTTTCGTTTGGAGGGGCAAAAATCAGTCTTAGAGGGCGAATTTAGAGGTGAAAAATTATACAAATCTAAAGATTTATCAGATGCGCCTCGTCGATACGGTCATTTTGAGTGGTCGTGGAGCCAAAACGGACACCGTGTGCAAAAGTTACAGCCGTTTTAGTGATACCGGGTAATTTTTTTTTAAAACGGCTAGTATCTAATCAGAGGCGGTTGTTTTGTGGCAACCGATATCTGAGACGGTTACAATTATTTAACCGCCTCTAATGTCAGTTATCCGAGGCGGTTGAATAATTAACCACTTTTGATAAGTGCTTATCCGAGGCGGTTTACACATTTCAACTACCTCGGATAAGTTCTATCTAAGGCGGTTGTGTAACCGCCTCCGATGCATGCCCCCATATCCGCAATCACTCTGTGGAGACGGCTGCTATAACCGTCTCGGATGTGCTATTTCAACTGTCTCGAATATTGATTTTTGTACTAGTATTGCTAAGCTGCCACTCGAATTAGTTGAACAACTTATGTGGTATCATTTTCAGACGGCTGCACGCGATAGCTGTTTCGCCTGGCGCTCTGTATTAAGGACCACGTACTGAAGAAGTACCCATTGGTCAAGCCGATGCAGCGTTATTCAATCTTCACACCGTACCGTGCCCCGACGGAGCACAGCAAGGCACTATGCTCTTTGTCTTTAATGCCTGCCAGGTCCCCCTGTCATGATTGATGCCAAACTTTAGTTATATATGATGTACACATTGGAACTTCATTAGCATTTACCTCTGTAAAACATTTGCCTCCAATTACCCAAAATCCACTGCTTGTACCTCTGAAAAAGGAGCTTCTAACAATTGATTCTCGTCCGCTGACGCTTCAAAGAAGCCAGGCTTTAATCTAATATCTGGTCTATGCTCAAATTTAAACAAATTCTTACAAAAATCAGTAGCTACATTAAGCATCTCATGAGTGTCATGAATAGGGCGATCTGGTCCATCTAGCACATGAATCAAAGAATCCTTCTATTAGCTAATGCATGAAAATAAGAAGTATTTTTATCCCCTTCTGAAATATCCCAATCTCTAGACCTTTGCCTAGATTTAGTATCTCCCATTAACCAGATCTTATTTATCTCTACCATTATCTCCTCTAACCTATCTCTGTCTACTTCAGAAAAACTCTGAGTTTCAGATTGGATGTCTAAAGAGTCATACACCTGCATCATGTCCTGTTTAAGCTTTCTCAAATGGGCATCTAATATTAGCACTCCATCCCCTAGCAAACTTTCTAAAAGAGCTCTTTTACGGTACCGCGGAATGAATATGAACCATTCATTTGTACAAATTTAATGGCTTATCTTGTCTGGTACTCCAATACTAGATTTAAGAAGTACTACCTCTAAAGATTTTAAAAAAATAGAGAATACCCTGATATTAGGGATAAAACTGGAATTATAAAAATAACTCCAAAGATCTTATAGGCGCTTGCTGGCTCCGCTCACTGTAGTGATTAGTACGTCGGATCATGCAATTGCAAGCAGTCAGCCAAGCTTGGACTCGTCCCCAAGTCCGCTCAGAATATTGGTCTTGGTAGAAGCATAGCGTGGGAACCATGGAGCAAGTGGGTATGCATATGCGGTGTATCCATTGGTCAAGCCGATGCAGCGTTATTCAATCTTCACACCGTACCTATAATTATTGATGCCAAACTTTAGTTATATATGATGTACACATTGGAACTTCATTACCATTTACCTCTGTAAAACATTTGCCTCCAATCACCCAAAATCCACTGCTTGCACTTCTTCCCAAAAAGGAGCTTCTGACAATTGATTCTCATCCACTGACACTTCAAAGAAGTTGTCATAGATACAAATCTAGACAGTAAACTTATGGCACCCCCGAACGGTTACAGCGACCGTCAGCGGTGCGAGAGGAGCACGAGCGAGAATGACCGTCCGTCTAGTTGAGGCACGAGATACGTACGATAGGGTGAAACACGAGCCGTGTACGAGGAGACGAAACTCCTCTCGTGTACGATAAGTTGAAAGTCACTCTTCTATTGAAGTGTAGAATTAGGGTTACAAGAATTCTCCCCCTCTCTCTACCCCCAAGGGGGTATTTAAAGTGTCTGAGAATGAAAAATGTGAGATTACAATTTTGCCCTCACTTGGGAGGGACTTTACAAGGGTATTGTCATCATTTCCCATCCATAGAAGATATTTGGGAGAATATTCCCGGGCATCTTCGGGGAATATTCTTTGGCATCTTCGGAGGGATCTTTGACGACGTCGGCGTAGACCCCGACGGTGACGGACGTCGAGGTGGTCCTTGACGACGTCGACGTAGACCCCGACGGTGACGGACGTCGAGGTGGTCCTTGACGACGTCAACGTAGACCTTGATGACAACGGACACGAGGACTGCCCTTGACGGTGTCAATTTGGTCTTTGACGGCGCATACGGAAATCTTCAAAAACGGGCTAGCGCGGGGACCCCTCCCCCCAACAGTAGCCCCTCGATGATTTGGATGATCGGGTGACGAATGCCCGGACCGATGCACTGATTCCTGGGGGGTCGGCGCGCGGTCTGAGCTAGTCAAAAGGGCTCCGTCTTCCCGCAGTCAAAGATGTATAGACGGTTCAAAGTTTGGAACCGTTTGTACCAACAGATGAAGCGAGGTTGGTTGATACGCTACTGCCGCGGCAGGAAGGTGGCAGCATTGGGGAGGTGAGCAGGAGGCCAAACTCTACGTCTCTAGAAAGTTTGAGCCAATCCTGAGAAAGTCGACGAAACGACTAGTGGAAATCTCGGCCCGAAATCAAAGATTTTGAAAAGGTCACCTCGACCAAATTGCTAGGCAGAAGGTAGGATCAAGGTGGAAAGCAAGCCCTCGACTTAAGCTATCCAGGGAAACAAGAATCACCCAATTCGGAGTCCGGGTGAAGGAGATATGCCCTCTGGAAGATGCGAAAAAGTAACAGAAAAACTTCCGGAATGAAAAAGTCCCACTTAGAGGCCGAATTCTGAGGGTCAAGACTTGTACAGGTGTATACACATGTAAAATTTCCGGATGCGTCTCGTCGTTAGCTTCGATTTGAGTGGTCGTGGACCCAAAATGGACTTCGTATGAGAAAGTTATGGCTATTTTTTTAAAACCTCTCAAACTAGGGTTGGATTCAGACTCTTCAACCAGCATGCGGAGGTATGGAAGGGTGGTCCGGAAGTTCCGCCTGGAGGTTCTGGACCGGACCTCCGGGCTACCCAGAATTCGGATGGCTTCTGGGTGGGATTCCGGACCAGTCCAGTAGCTCCTGGACCGGCCCGGAGGTTCGGCCTGGAGGTTTCCGAGATATGAAGCCTGGAGGTTCAGTCCGGTACCTCCGGACCGAGACTCTGGGCGCACACAGAACTAAGGGGTCAGCTGAGATATTTCTCGGGCAGCCCCCGAGATATTTCTTGTAGTCGGTTCCGGCCGGCTATATAAAGTCCGATTCCTCTCTCTCTCTCTCTCTCTCTCTCTCTCTCTCTTCCTCTTTCTTTCCCGTGCAGCTTCCTCCAAGCCCGCTGCCGTGTTCCGTCGCCTCGGGGGCTGCCTCGAGCAGCTGCCGAGTTCTCCATGCCTTCCGTCATCCGGCCTCTGGCCGGGCTCGCGCTGCTGCCTCTACCGACTGCCTCGCCTGCACTCCCGTGCCGGAGCCCAGCGGGGTCTGCCGCGGGGTTGCGAGCGGCCTGCCGCGGAGCCGGCCGAGCGCAGGGTCGCGTGCATGCGCGGGTGGCCGGCCGCGGGGTAAGCCGCGGAGTCGGTCGCTGTGGGGTTGAGCGTGTGCGGGGTCGCGCGTGCGCGGGTCGGCCGCGGGGTCGGAACTCCATCCGGAGTCATCCGAATTCTGGGCTGCCCGGAGGTCTAGCCCGGAACCTTCGGACCAAGGCTCCGGGTGCACAGAGTCCCATCCGAAGAGTCATCCGGATTCCAGGCGGCCCGGAGGTCCAGCCCGGAAGTTCCGGACCAAGGCTCCAGGTGACACGGGGTTCCATCCGGAGAGTCATCCGGATTCCGGGCCGTCCGGAGGTCCGGCCCGGAACCTCCGGACCAAGACTCCAGGGCACAGAGGATCAGGGGGTCCGACAGGCTTCTGATCCGTTGCGGCGAGATGGCAACATCCCCATGCACCGTAAAGAGGAAGGACCGGCTCGAGGGGGTGGGAGTAGCCGAGCCGGCCTACTCCCACTTCCTTGGCCCCTCTAGCGCGGACGCGGTGCTTCTCAGGCACTTGACTGCGGAGGGCAAGATTCCCAAGCCCGGTGGTCCCTACGGCACCGAGGCTCCTCCTCGCACCGCAATGGGGGGGTGCCTGGCCCGGGGCGCATCGTTATCTTCGCTTTGCAATTCAACGCCGGGTTGCGTATCCCGGCGACGGGCTTGCTGCTGGAGGTGCTCGGCTTTCGATGGGCGGAACATGTGTCAAATATTGGGCGAAGCATTTTGACGTTGACGGCAACGCTTGCGAAGGGTGGTGACATCGGCGTGTTGACATCGAGAGAGTATGTCGTTGTTGGTGCGGCATGAGTGTCGATGCTGGGCGGAACATGTCGACATTGAGGAGCATGTCGACTTCGGCGAAGTATGTCGATGCCGGACGAAACATGTCAACGCAAAGCAGAGCATGTTGACACTGAGGAGTAGGTCGACGCCGGACGGAACACGTCGACGCCGGACAAAACACGTCGACGCCGGGCAGAGTGTCAACGCCGGACGGAGCATATCGACGCTGAGGAGCATGTCGACTTCAGTGGTGTATGTCGACGCTGAGGAGTATGTCAACGCTGAAGAGCATGTCGACCTCGGCGGAGTATGTCGACGCTGAGGAGCATGTTGACGCTGAGGAGTAGGTCGACGCCGGACGGAACATATCAACGCCGGGCGGAGCGTGTTGACGCCGGGCAGAGTGTCAATGCCGGTCGGAGCATATCGACGCTGAGGAGCATGTCGATTTCGGCGGTGTATGTCAATGCTGAGGAGTATGTCGACGCTGAAGAGCATGTTGACCTCGGCAGAGTATGTCAACGCTGAGGAGCATGTTGACGCTGAGGAGTAGGTTGACGCCGGACGGAACACGTCGATGCCGGGCAGAGCATGTTGACGCTGAGGAGTAGGTCGACGCCGGGCGGAGGGTATCGACGCCGGGCGGAGGGTGTCGACGCCGGACAGAGTGTCAATGCCGGATAGAACATGTCGACGCTGAGGAGCATGTCGACTTCGGCGGTGTATGTCGACGCTAAGGAGTATGTCGACGCTGAAGAGCATGTCGACCTCGGTGGAGTATGTCGACGCTGAGGAGCATGTTGACGCTGAGGAGTAGGTCGACGCCGGACGGAACACGTCGACGCTGGGCGGAGCGTGTCGACACCGGGCAGAGTGTCAACGCCAGACGGAGCATGTTGACGCCGGGCGGAGCATCAACACCGGACGGAGCATGTTGACGCCAGGCGGAGCGTGTCGACGCCGGGCAGAGCGTATCGACGCTGGGCAAGGTGTCAACGCCGGATGGAACATGTCGACACTGGGTGTGACGATGATGCTGGGCGGCGCGCATTGACACCAAGCGAGACAATGATGCCGGGCGCTCGACTTTGTTTCTGGGGAAGCCCCTTGCCGGGATGGAGTCTAGCATGGAAGGTGACGAGTTACACATGGACCGTGCCCGTGGAGGGCATTGAGGCGCATGCGGTACCTTGGCCGCGGATGGTGTTGAAGAAAGCTCCGCGCTCGAGGGCATAGCTGAGAGCGCTTGCGGCCTTCTGCAACCACAAACTTCAATGCCTGACGGCGTAGCAAGGAGTGCATTGATGTTTCCCCCGACATGGACACTTCACATGCGACAGGGACCAATAATTAGCGTGCGATGGTTACAGTCATTCAGTGTATGATGACAATAACACACGATGCTCGATGGTGGCAAACACTTGGCGCTCGATGGCGACAAACACATGACACTCGATGGTGACAAACACTCGGCGCTCGACGACGACAAACAATTGGTCACTCGATGGCGACAAACACATGACACTCGATGGTGGCAAACACTTGGCGCTCAGTGGCGCGTATAAGAACATTTTTGCCTCACTCTGACGTATACGACTGTTTCGACGTCGCGGGGAGCTATCGTCGCGGGACCCCAGAGGGAAGGGACACTATGCCGAACGGAGATGGCTCAACATCGCGCGGAGCTATCGTCGCCCGACCCCGGAGGGAAGAAACACTCTATCCCGGACAGAGATGGCTCGACGTCGCGGGGAGCTATCGTCGCACGACCCCAGAGGGAAGGGACACTATCCCGAACGGAGATGGCTCGACGTCCCGGGGAGCTATCATCGCTTGACCCCGGAGGGAAGGAACACTCTATCCCGGACGGAGATGGCTCGACGTCGTGGGGAGCTATCATCGCACGACCCCGGAGGGAAGGGACACTCTATTCCAGATGGAGATGGCTCGACATCGCGGGGAGCTATCGTCGCACGACCCCGGAGGGAAGGGACACTATTCCGGACGGAGATGGCTCGACGTCGCGGGGAGCTATCGTCGCACGACCCCGGAGGGAAGGGACACTCTATCCCGGACGGAGATGGCTCGACGTCTCGAGGAGCTATCGTCGCACGACCCTGGAGGGAAGGGACAATCTATCCTGGACGGAGATGGCTCGACATCGTGGAGAGCTATCGTTGCACGACCTCGGAGGAAAGGGACACTATCCCGGACGGAGATGGCTTAAACCTATCACGGGGGAGGCTTGATGCCATGTCGATGCATTAAGCCCTTTGCTGAGACAAAGTTGTCTACACTTGTGGATGAAGCGTGGTGACGCTAATGTTGATGTCCGCTACTAACATGCTTGGTAGAAGTGGCACGGGCAATGTGGACGTGCGCGTGACTGATGTCGATGACGATCCCGTGCAGTGTAGATGACAATAGGAGCGAAGGACGCACAGTCCAAAGTGGCAGGTGGTCATCGGGACGACGAGATCGCGCGATGTCACCGAGGGCGAGCGTGCTCGTATGCAAGTCCGAACACACGCTCGTAGGCAGCGCAGTCATGCCTTGACAATGTTGATGTCGAGCTTGAGCGAGGTTGCCGAGGACAGCCGTTGAGGCCACCAAGTCTGAACCTATGCGGTTGTTGATGACATCGAGCTCGCGCGATGTCGCCAAGGGTAGGGCAGAGAAGACTTAAGTCCAAGCACACGCATAGGCGATGTTGATGAGGAGCCCGAGTAGTATAACCAAGGGTGCGCAGGCGAGCAAGCGAGCCGCAATCTCGTGGGCGACCGAGCGCGTGGGGCGTGGGCGATGTTGACGAGCCCCTGATGTCGCTGAGGACGGGCGCGGAAGACGCCAAGTCCGAGAACGCGCGTAATGGCGATGTCAACGATGAGCCCCTAGTGCCGCCGAGGGCGGGCGCGGAGGACGCCAAGCCCGAGAGCGTGGACGAGGGCGAAGTCGATGACGAGCCCCTGGTGTCGCCGTGGGCGGGCGCGGAGGATGCCAAGCCCGAGAGCATGGACGAGGGCGAAGTCGATGACGAGCCCCTGGTGTCGCCAAGGGCGGGCACGGAGGACGCCAAGCCCGAGAGAGTGGACGAGGGCGACGTCGATAATGAGCCCCTAGTGTCGCCGAGGGCGGGCGTGGAGGACGCCAAGCCCGAGAGCATGGACGAGGACGACGTCGATGACGAGCCCGTGGTGTCGCCGTCACGCAACGTTTGGCTCAAGTACAGCTCCTCCCTGAGCTCATTAGCTTCACACCTTAGGGTTTCGGCCTCCGTTTCGAAGCGTGCTTCAGAGTTTGCCGTGTCGATCGTGGCCACGGGGAGTCTAGCAGTGCGGACATCGGTTGATGAGTCGTCAGCTCGGAGGTTAGCGGCCGACGGGTCGTTGACGCAGGCGCCGCTAAGCTCCATGGTGACGACCATGTTGTTCGTCCTGGCTCGACGAGTCGGGTTTGGTGTGCGGGGGACGATCGTCCTAGCCGTGCTCTTTTTCTTCGGCGCCATGGCTTTTTGCTCACGTCCCCACGGTCGGCACCAACTGTCGTAGATACAAGTCTAGACAGTAAACTTATGGCACCCCCGAACGGCTACAGCGACCATCAGCGGTGCGAGAGGAGCACGAGCGAGAATGACCCTCCGACCGTCCGTCTAGCTGAGGCACGAGATACGTACGACATGGTGAAACATGAGCCGTGTACAAGGAGACGAAACTCCTCTCGTGTACGATGAGTTGAAAGTCACTCTTCTATTGAAGTGTAGAATTAGGGTTACAAGAATTCTCCCCCTCTCTCTACCCCCAAGGGGGTATTTATTGGGTTTGAGAATGACTTGGGAGAGACTTTACAAGGGTATTGTCGTCATTTCTCATCCATAGAAGATATTTGGGAGAATATTCCCAGGCATCTTCGGGGAATATTCTTTAGCATCTTTAGAGGGATCTTTGACGACGTCGGCGTAGACCTCGATGGTGACGGACGTCGAGGTGGTCCTTGACGACGTCGGCGTAGACCCCGACGGTGACGGACGTCGAGGTAGTCCTTGACGACGTCGACATAGATCTCGACGGTGACGGACGTTGAGGTGGTCCCTGACGACGTTGACGTAGATCTTGATGACGACGGACACGAGGGCTGCCCTTGACCAATTTGATCTTTGACGGTGCATACGAAAATCTTCGAAAACGGGCTAGCGCGGACCCTTCCCCCAATAGAAGTCAAGCTTTAATCTAATATCTGGTCTATGCTCAAATTTAAACAAATTCTTATAAAAATCAGTAGCTACATTAAGCATCTCATAAACGTCATGAATAGGGCGATCTGGTCCATCTAGCACATGAATCAAAGTTTCCTCCTTGTATTAGCTAATGCATGAAAATAAAAAGTATTTCTATCCCCTTCTAAAATATCCCTATCTCTAGACCTCTGCCTAGATTTAATTTCTTCCATTAACCAGATCTTATTTATCTGTACCACTATCTCCTGTAACCTATCTCGGTCTACTATGAGTTTCAGATTTAATGTCTAAAGAGTCATATACCTGCATCATGTCCTGTTTAAGCTTTCTCAAAGGGGCTTCTAATATTAGCACTCCATCCCCTAGCAAGCTTTCTAAAATACCTAAGTTCTTTTTTTTGAAGGAAAATACCTAAGTTTGTATTACCGAATGTCTACAGCCTTCTTACTCATACAGTGACTAGACCAGGGCTTACTAACTACTATGTCCTTAAAATCCTCCCTAAGCGGCCACCGTTTCTCAAATTTAAAACTGGGGCATGATCACTAGGTACCTATTCTAGCTAAAGCTCTAGCACTAGCCAAAGAAAAATTAACATCTACCTCGGTAGTGCAAAAGATCCTATCAATTTTATAAAGAAGAAGGTTACTCTGATTATGAGTACCAAATATGTTGGCGCCCAGACATATTGATCTCCAACGGAGACCACATATCTATCTAGGAGTTGAGTTTCTCGCACCATCTAACATCTACATTTCTGTTACTCTTTTCTTTCTGTTGGGGGAAGGGTCCCCGCGCTACCCGAACTGACGGGCTTCCCCCTGACAACGTCAAGACCTCCTCCCCGCGTCGACCCAGTTCAGCGGGCGTCAAGGCTGAGCTCCGTCCCGGCGAATGTCAGGGCCGCACCCCGTCCCGGCGGACGTCAGGGCCTTGCCCCGTCCCGGTGGACGTCAGGGCCGCGCCCCGTCCCGGCGGACGTCAAGGCCTTGCCCCGTCCCGGCGGACGTCAGGGCCGCGCCCCGTCCCGGCGGACGTCAAGGCCTTGCCCCGTCCTAGCGGATGTCAGGGCCGCGCCCCGTCCTGACGGACGTCGAGGTTGCGCTTCGTCCCGTCGTCAAGAAAAACATGTCGTCATAGTAGCGAGTATTAGGATATTAAAGTATTAGAGTATTTGAATATTCCATAAAGATTCCTGTAAAAAGACCAAAATGCCCTTGATGGCGTGTTATTGCCCGGAGGGCATAATTGTAATCTCGCATACTCCTTTCTCAAAACCTATAAATACCCCCCAGGGAGTAGAGAGAAGGGGATCTCATTTTCCATTTCCCCCATTTGTAAGCCCTCGTTTCTTGCCCTAATACGAATAGTGATTTCCGTTCTCGACTGCCTCGCGCGCATCGCTCCTCGCTCGTGTGTCCCCCGCACGCCCGGCGGTCGCTGTAGCCGACCGGGGGTGCCACAAATCTACTGTCTAGGCTCGTACCTACGACAGTTGGCGCCGACCGTGGGGACGCGGGCAAGAAGTCATGTCAATTAGGATGACGTCGAGGAGAAGCTCGAGGACGACGTCAGCAACAGCGATGCACGCGGCCTCACCACAGGCACGGCTGACAGTAGGAGCTTGTCATTGTCATCGCCCTCGGCGATGCTCGTCGCTGACATCACGAAGGAGCTTAGTGGTGCCCGCGTCAACGACCCGTCGGCCGCTAACCTCCGAGCTGACTACTCATCAACCGACGTCTGCGCTGTTGGGCTCCCCGCGGCTGCGATCGACGTGGTAAACTCTGAAGCACGCGTCGAAACGGAGCGACACCAGGGGCTTGACGTTGACATCGCCATCGTCCACTGTGCCGCGCGCGTCCGCCGCGCACATCCGCCGCACGCCTCAGCCGGGCTGCGCTCGTCCGCCGCACACGTCCACCGTGCCGCGCGCGTCCGTCGCACTCATCCGCCGCGACAAGGTCTTCCGCCGCGCGCGCCCGCCGCGACAAGGTCTTCCGCCGCGCGCGCCCGCCGCGACAAGGTCTTCCGCCGCGCCGCGCTCGTCCGCCGTGCTCATCTGCCGTATTCGTCCGCCGTGCCACGCACGTCCGCCGCGCACATCCGCCGCACGCCTCAGCCGTGCTGCGCCCGTCCGCCGCACACGTCCACCGTGCCGCGCGCGTCCATCGCACTCATCCGCCGCGACGAGGTCTTCCGCCGCACGCGCCCACCGCGACGAGGTCTTCCGCCGCGCCGCGCTCGTCCACCGCGCTCATCTGCCGTATGCGTCCGCCGTGCCGCGCACGTCTGCCGCGCGCGTCCGTCGCACTCATCCGCCGCGACGAGGTCTTCCGCCGCGCGCGCCCGCCGCGACGAGGTCTTCCGCCGCGCCGCGCTCGTCCGCCGCGCTCATCTGCCGTATGCGTCCGCCGTGCCGCGCACGTCCGCCGCGCTCATCCGTCGCACGCCT
This sequence comes from Stipa capillata, assembly GCA_019208055.1. Classification (NCBI taxonomy): domain Eukaryota; kingdom Viridiplantae; phylum Streptophyta; class Magnoliopsida; order Poales; family Poaceae; genus Stipa; species Stipa capillata. The sequence goes on along the minus strand of JAGXJF010004816.1, from coordinate 16,226 downwards.
CAGCCGTGCTGCGCTCGTCCGCCGCACACGTCCACCGTGCCGCGCGCGTCCGTCGCGCTCATCCGCCGCGACGAGGTCTTCCGCCGCGCGCGCCCGCCGCGACGAGGTCTTCCGCCGCGCCGCGCTCGTCCGTCGCGCTCATCTGCCGTATGCGTCCGCCGGGCCGCGCACATCCGCCGCACACCTCAGCCGTGCTGCGCTCGTCCGCCGCACACGTCCACCGTGCCGCGCGCGTCCGTCGCACTCATCCGCCGCGACAAGGTCTTCCGCCGCGCGCGCCCGCCGCGACAAGGTCTTCCGCCGCGCGTGTCCGTCGTGCTGCGCTCGTCTGTCGCGCTCATCCGCCGCACGCGTCCACCGCGCTGCGGTCTTCCGCCGTGTTCGTCCGCCACACGCGTCCGCCGCGCCGCACTCGTCATCAACGTCGCCCTCGTCCGCGCTCTCGGGCTTGGCGTCCGCGGCGCCCGCCCTCGGCGGCAGTAGGGGCTCGTCGTTGACGTCGCCATCACGCGCGCTCTTGGACTTGGCGGCTTCCGTGCCCGTCCTCGACGACATCAGGGGCTCGTCAACATGGCATCAAGCCCCCCCGGGACCGGGTTCAATCATCTCCGTCCAGGATAGTGTCCCTTCCCTCCGGGGTCGCGCGACGATAAGCTCCCCGCGATGTCGAGCCCCCTCCGTCCGGGATAGAGTGTCCCTTTGCGCGACGATAAGCTCCCCGCGATGTCCGAGCCCCCTCCGTCCGGGATAGAGTGTCCCTTCCCTCCGGGGTCGCGCGACGATAAGCTCCCCGCGATGTCGAGCCCCCTCCGTCCGGGATAGAGTGTCCCTTCCCTCCGGGGTCGCGCGACGAAAGCTCCCCGCGATGTCGAGCCCCCTCCGTCCGGGATAGGGTGTCCCTTCCCTCCGGGGTCGCGCGACGAAAGCTCCCCGCGATGTCGAGCCATCTCCGTCCGGGATAGAGTGTCCCTTCCCTCCGAGGTCGTGCGACGATAAGCTCCCCGCGACGTCCGAGCCATCTCCGTCCGGGATAGAGTGTCTCTTCCCTCCGGGGTCGTGCGACGATAAGCTCCCCACGATGTCGAGCCATCTCCGTCCGGGATAGAGTGTCCCTTCCCTCCGGGGTCGCGCGACGAAAGCTCCCCGCAATGTCGAGCCCCCTCCGTCCGGGATAGAGTGTCCCTTCCCTCCGGGGTCGCGCGACGAAAGCTCCCCGCGATGTCGAGCCCCCTCCGTCCGGGATAGAGTGTCCCTTCCCTCCGGGGTCGTGCGACGAATAGCTCCCCGCGATGTCGAGCCATCTCCGTCCGGGATAGAGTATCCCTTCCCTCCGGGGTCGTGCGACGATAAGCTCCCCGCGACGTCCGAGCCATCTCCGTCCGGGATAGAGTGTCCCTTCCCTCCGGGGTCGTGCGACGATAAGCTCCCCGCGATGTCGAGCCATCTCCGTCCGGGATAGAGTGTCCCTTCCCTCCGGGGTCGTGCGACGGCAAGCTCTCCGCGATGTCGAGCCACCTCCGTTCGGGATAGAGTGTCCCTTCCCTCCGGGGTCGTGCGACGGCAAGCTCCCCGCGATGTCGATCCGGAAGTCGTGCAACGGTGAAACATCAATGTCCTCCTTGCTACGCCATCAGGCCTAGAAAGTTTGTGGCTGCGGAAGGCCACAAGCGCTCTCAGCCATGTCCTTGAGCGCTAGGTTTTTCCGTTGGGAGGCAGGGTACTGCACACCTCGCAACACACTATCTCCTCCGACACGATGGCCTAATAATCCCACCGGAGCACGCCGCGTCAAAATTCACGCAAAAAGGGCACACACCTTGCAGGCGACACCACAGACGTCTCGGCAAGCTACCGCAGCACGCTCCAAAACCATCCGCGGGCAAAGTACCACATGCGCCTCAACGTCCTCCCCGGGCACGGTCCGTGTGTGCCTCGGCACCTTCCGCGCTCGGCACCACCTGGACAAGGGGCTCCCCCAGAAACAAAGCCAAACTGCCAGGCGTCATCACTCTGCTCGACATCTACATGACTTGCACGGTGTCAACACACCTCGCGCAGCGTTGACACTGCCCAGCGTCGGCGTCTTCCGTCCGGCATAGACGTGCTCCTCGGCGCCGACACACTTCGCCGTCACGAACATGCTCCGCCGAAGTCGACATGTTCCTCAGCGTTGACATGCTCCGCCGACGCAGATGGGAGCTAAGGTTCTCTCCTAAGGACGAAGAGCTGTGATATGACCCGTCAACCGGGGCGACGTGCGCTATTGTCCCGTCTGAGGCAATGTCTCCGTCGTCGTGTCGGGACAACCTTCACTCCGACGCGGGGTAGAGCACGCTCTGCACGGCGTAGAGTATCCCCTCACCGCGGCGTTGAAGAACATCTCCGTCGCAGTGTCGGGACAACCTTCACTCCATGCACCACCTCCCCGACGCATGGCTATGTATCGCCCCTGCGCTCACCCTACGCGTACCCCTGCAGGAGGCTCCGCGTACACCCTGCGCTCACCCTACGCGTACCCCTGCAGGAGGCTCCGCGTACACCCTGCGCGCACCCCAGCAGGATGCTCTGCGCACCCTGCGCGTGCCCCGTCGTGGCATCTCCGTCACGGCGTCGACCGCGGCGCTCCGTCGTGGCGCAAAGAGCTACACCACCCAAGTACCCCGTCGCGGCGTCCAACGCGGCGTCTAGCATAGTGCTCCGACGCCGTCCCCGTGACCCACGGCGTGCAACAGCGTCACGCACCAGCGATCCCTTACAGCGTCGCGAGGACGGTGGGGGAGCGGGGTGGCGAGGCGGTCAACCGGGGTGCGAGCGGCGATCGCGGCGCTCCGTCAAGGCATCTCCGTCGCGTCGTCGACCTCGTCGCTCTGTCGGGGCGTCTCCGTCACGTCGTCCAACGCGACGTCTAGCGTGGTGCTCCGACGCCGTCCCCGCGACCCACGGCGTGCAACAGCGTCACGCACCAGCGCTCCCTTACAGCATCGCGAGGATGGTGGGGGAGCGGGGTGGCGAGGCGGGCAACCGGGGTGCGAGCGGCGATCGCGGCACTCCATCAAGGCATCTCCGTCGCGTCGTCGACCTCGTCGCTCTGTCGGGGCGTCTCCGTCACGTCGTCCAACGCGGCGTCTAGCGTGGTGCTCCGACGCCATCCCCGCGACCCACGGCGTGCAACAGCGTCACGCACCAGCGCTCCCTTACAGCGTCGCGAGGACGGTGGGGGAGCGGGGTGGCGAGGCGGGCAACCGGGGTGCGAGCGGCGATCGCGGCACTCCGTCAAGGCATCTCCGTCGCGTCGTCGACCTCGTCGCTCTGTCGGGGCGTCTCCGTCACGTCGTCCAACGCGGCGTCTAGCGTGGTGCTCCGACGCCGTCCCCGCGACCCACGGCGTGCTCCGTCGCGTCGTCGACCTCGTCGCTCTGTCGGGGCGTCTCCGTCACGTCGTCCAACGCCGCGTCTAGCGTGGTGCTCCGACGCCGTCCCCGCGACCCACGGCGTGCAACAGCGTCACGCACCAGCGCTCCCTTACAGCGTCGCGAGGACGGTGGGGGAGCGGGGTGGCGAGGCGGGCAACCGGGGTGCGAGCGGCGATCGCGGCGCTCCGTCAAAGCATCTCCGTCGCGTCGTCGACCGCGGCGCTCCATCGTGGCACAAGGAGCTGCGCCACCCAAACACTCCGTCACGGCGTCGGCCTTGGCGCTCCATCACGGCGTCTCCATAGACCTTGCCACTCGGTCGTGGCAACTCCGTCGCGGCGTCGGCTTCGGCACTCCGTCGCAGCGTCTCCGTCAACCTTGGCGCTCTGTCGCCGCATGGACCTCAGCACTCCATCGCGGTGTCTCCATCATGGCCTCCCCGTCGCGGCATCGACCTTAGCGCTCCGTCGTGGCAACTCCGCCGCTATCTCCTAGCCGGTCGGTTCCCGCGGCCGTGAGCTAGGCAGGCGCAAATGTCCCTCGATCTGTGGCGCTCCTGCGAGAAAAATCAAACAAGCGTGGAAGCAAGAGAAGTCATCCTACGGAACGCGTCATGCCTAGCGTCGAAAGCATGTACGAGTATGACAAAAAGTGGGCGAAAGATATGAGCGTGCATGCACGACAGGTCTCTCACATCTACTACCCAGGAGACAGCGACAATTCATGCACGAGATGTACAACCGTTACACGACGACACGAGAAAACAACCGTGCATCCGCCAGCACTTACACCAAGTTCACCTCACACATGATCAAAAGAAAAAAATACAGTAATAGTCCATCTCATACAGGCAATCTCAAACGTCACCCGTGCCGTAAGCAGACAACAAAGACAAAAGGATATGCATGCTAGATTGGTCACCTTTGAAGCGTAAAGGCCTCGGCGTGGAGCTCCCGAGTAGCGGCATAGCGCGGCGCTCTCGAGGCGGGGGCCCGGCAAGGCAAGGTCCACGGCGACGGCTCCCGCCCCTCGTCCCTGGGCTGCGGCTTGGCGTGAATCCCCAAAACGGTGGCATGGGACCCCGGGGCGGTGGCGACGCGTCTCCCAGAATAGCGGCGGTGAGCCCGGGGTAGCAGCGGCACGTCTCCCAGAACAGCGGCAGCGAGCCCGCCTGCGCTCGGCCTGTCCAGCTCATAGGCGGCGGTATGCTGCGGCAGCGGCCTGGCGACAGCGGCAAACCGAGGCAGCAGTACTGGAAACAAAAAGAAAAAAAACACACACACAACAGCACATAAGAAGCACTTCACATCAGCATATCATGTGAACCCTCCTTTAACTGTATGTATGGAACCACACAGTTAAAGCCAAAATATCATGATTGGTCTGATAAATACGCTAAATTCCATAATTATACAGTAGCTAGAAAGTTCAATTGCTCTTAATAAGCACCAGAAATGAACTATCTAGTTAGCAGCAATCGTACATTATATGTACAATTTTCACTGACCAGCTGGATTTACAAGGTTCCATCGGTGAAAATGGTTGCATATGGTAAATTATCAGTACCATGGTTGGCCAATATACATGTAAAGCAATAAAAAATTCCAACGCCATTACAGCCCACAAGGAAGTATCATCAAACGAGAAGTAGAATTAGTACGGCTTGTTCCTTCCCCTTCAGAACTAAACGCCCATTTCACTGTACCACATCCACGTCACCTGGAGCAAATAAGCAGCAACCTTGCTGACTACCACATCAGATCGAAACAATGGTCGCATCAGAGAAGTTCAAACTAAATTGGTCACCGGAACATCAGCAACAGCAAGCCTGCAAATCGAATTGAGCAGCAGCGGCGGGGGATCTCGACCTGGAACTCGCGCTCGACAGCGTGGGCGGACTGGAGGATGGCGCCGGCGGGCTTCTTCCGTAGCACGTAGCGCCTGGTCTCTCCTCCGAGCACGGAGGCCGGCGCGGCTCAGGCCGGTGCGGGGGAGGCCCGGAGCGGGTGGAGCTCGGGCCGTAGGAGGCTTGGCGCGGGTGGCGTGTACGGCGGGGGGCGGCGGCTTGAAGCGGCGGGGGAAGCCCACGGCGAGGAGGCGGCCACCGGAGTGGAGGCCCAGGGCGGAGGAGATCCGGCGGTAGGCACGGATGGCCGGGGCGGCGCGGGGCTGGCTCGGAGCAGGGGCCACCGGCGCGGGGCTGGCTCGGAGCAGGGGCTACCGGCGCGGGGCTGGCTCGGAGCAAGGGCTGCCGGCGAGGGGGCCCACCGGTGCGGGGGCGGCTCGGAGCAGGAGCCACCGGCACGGGGGAGGCTCGGCGCTGGCGTGATGGAGAGTGAGGGAGCAGGGAGTATGGGGGGGGCGGTGGTGGAGATAAATATCTCCTCCCCCCCCAACCGAGTACACGGGATGGGCTGCGGCCCATTTAGGCAGGAGGGGGAGGCCGGCAGGAAAAGAAAAGAAGAAAAGGAAGAGGAAAGAAGAAAAGAAAAGGAAGAGAAGGAAAAAAAAAGGAGAGAGAAGAAGAAAGAAAAAGAAGAAAAAGAAAAGAGGAAAAAAGGGGAGAAAATCTGGCCCGCACCCCCCGGGGATAATTGTGCAAAAGAAGAAGAAGAAAAGGAAAAGAGGAGAAAAAAAAAGGAGTGGGAGAAGTCGTCAGCCCGGCCTGCGCGCCAACCCCTCGAAATTGGTGCGCCGGTTCGGACGGGCGTCGCTCGACCGCCCAAACCGGCAAGGGGCTACTGTTGGGGGAAGGGTCCCCGCGCTACCCGAACTGACGGGCTTCCCCCTGACAACGTCAAGACCTCCTCCCTGCGTCGACCCAGTTCAGCGGGCGTCAAGGCTGAGCTCCGTCCCGGCGAATGTCAGGGCCGCACCCCGTCCCGGCGGACGTCAGGGCCTTGCCCCGTCCCGGCGGACGTCAGGGCCGCGCCCCGTCCCGGCGGACGTCAGGGCCGCGCCCCGTCCTGACGGACGTTGAGGTTGCGCTTCGCCCCGTCGTCAAGAAAAACATGTCGTCATAGTAGCGAGTATTAGGATATTAAAGTATTAGAGTATTTGAATATTCCATAAAGATTCCTGTAAAAAGACCAAAATGCCCCTGATGGCGTGTTATTGCCCGGAGGGCATAATTGTAATCTCGCATACTCCTTTCTCAAAACCTATAAATACCCCCCAGGGAGTAGAGAGAAGGGGATCTCATTTTCCATTTCCCCCATTTGTAAGCCCTCGTTTCTTGCCCTAATACGAATAGTGATTTCCGTTCTCGACTGCCTCGCGCGCATCGCTCCTCGCTCGTGTGTCCCCCGCACGCCCGGCGGTCGCTGTAGCCGACCGGGGGTGCCACAAATCTACTGTCTAGGCTCGTACCTACGACACTTTCTGAAACCTAACTATGTTAAAATCCCCTTAGTAGTCCAGGAGCCGGGAGGAAAGACACATTTTTTGTGGGGTTCTTATTTATGTACTCTGGCATGCGTTTTTTTATGGGGTTGTGGCGGAGATTTTAGATGTAGCCTACATGGCAAAGAAGATATTGACCAGAGAAGTCTAGCAGTCCCAACCACAATGTAAATTTATTTTTGCAGGATCTTTGTAAATAAACTCTGTATCTTTTTTCTTCTACCTTAATGAAAAGGCAGAACGCCTGCGTTCGTTCAAAAAAAAAGAGTTGGGCCATGCCGATCTAATAAAAGCTCATTCAATCAATCATGACTAGTGTTTTCCTGATCGATCTTTCGTCTCCATTAGAGGATTCACTCAGTCGTCTCCATCGACCGACGCAGCGTTGGTCAATCTTCACACTGTACCCTGCCCCCACAGAGGACACTATAAACAGCACGGCAGAGCACAGCAAGAACAATATTGCACTGAAAATATTCGAGTCCAACTCGATGTCTTCCAAGCTTTCACAATTAATTAAAGACTGTTTGGAATATCTCCAGATAGCTTATTTGATGGTAGTCTCAAATATATGAGTTGCTTGGCGTTGCCTACTTCGGTAGGAAGTTTCCCATCGATGTTGTTGAAAGGAGATCTTTCTCAAAACTTCAACAAAATCAAGTTACTTATATAGATTAACTGTTCGTACAACCAACCTCATCTAAACAAAAATCATGAAAACATATATATGCTATAGGTTCAGGCAGTAAGATATAGTTGCCAGTTCAAGGTTGACTACAAGCCAGGCCATGCACCACGCCATATCATCATTTGAAGAAGAACTGCCGGCAACCTGAAGGCTAATTAAGCATCAGCATTAATTAGTCCGCACCTTATGTGTACAATTGCCGCGGTAATAGAGTAGTGGTTTCACTGGGAAAGAAATGACAAACCTTTTGTAAATTATAATAACCAGACCAGTGTTTACTTTAGTTCCCTCTGAGATATGCGTCCTTAATCCCGTGCAGCCTTGCAGCCACTTGCTGCATGTTGAGGTGCTCGTTCGGGGACAGCTTGGTGCAGCAAAGTCCAATGTTTAGCACTGAGACTAAACATTCAAATTCCTTTTCCTTCATGGCCCCTCGAGTTTCTTCGGGAAAATCTGGCTGATCTTGTAGTAATTCGGATGGGAAGGCCGCCAACGCGCTCGTCCAGACCGTGACCCGCTGGTGAAATGAACTAGTTGTTGTTCTTATCTTCTCTCAGGAGATCGTCGTCGGTGATCAGGTGTTCTAACCGGTATATGGATCAAGGCAACCCTGCCTAGTTGAAGCAACATCGTACTTGTCTCTTCAGTACTCCATTGCTGAGAGCCATCTGCCGTTGTCCATCCATCAGGAAGGATAGTGACAAGTAGCCAAGTCTCTCCCACTGAAAACGTAGCTGACTGGTTGATACTTTTTGGAGTAGAATGTGTTTCTTCGACCAAATTTTCTCATGTACAGCTTAAAATCATTGGCCTTGCGCTCTCTCTCTCTCTCTCTCTCTCTCTCTCTCTCTCTCTCTCTCTCTCTCTCTCTCAAGAAATGGATACACCATAGACATAAAAACAAACATGTCAGGAGGGATGGGGCATTGAGTAGTACTCCTATCTGCTTTCCATTGACATCATGAGTCACAAGAATTCGTCTATCTACAGTACTTGGTTACTGTTAATCTTATGCAACTTGATCTATTGTACAGCCTCAGTGAGCGTACATATAGTACAATAGGCTTGAATACAAGGCAAGAAAAGGAAATCCTAATCGAATACAAACACAAGGTAAATATGGAATATATCTCTAGCAACCAATACTACTCTATCTCTAACACCCCCCCTCAAACTCATGATGAGTCAACCACACTGAGTTTGGAGAGGTAGAAACTATGCTGTGCTCGAGTGTGGGCCTTCGTGAAAAAATCTGCTAACTAGAGCTCTAAAGGCACATACTGGAGAGCAACCACCTGATCATGCACATTGGACCGCACAAAGGAAGCATCAACACTAATATGCTTCGTGAGCTCATGCTTCACAGGATCACGGGCAATGCTGATAGCACCCATACTGTCAGACAAAAGAGGAGTGGATTTAGTGACAGAAACACGAAAATCCTCAAGCAATCATCTCAGCCAAGTAATCTCTGCTGTCAGAAGAGCCATAGCTCGCAACTCAGCATCTGCACTCGAACGGGAAACTGCAGTCTGTTTCTTTGTCTTCCAGGCAATGGGAGAACCACCAAGAAAAACACAGTAAGCTGAAAGGGACCGCCGATCAGAGGGATCGCTCGCCCACATTGCATCCGAATAAGCCTGAAGCTGTAACGAGCTAGAGCGAGGAAAGAAAAGACGGCGAGAGATGGTTCCACGAAGATATCGTAGAATGCAAAGAAGGTGACTATAGTGAACCTGAGTGGGAGCAGAAACAAACTGACTCAGTATATGGACTGGATAAGAGATATCCGAACGAGTAACAGCTAGATACACAAGACTCCCAACAAGTTGACGATAGCGAGTCAGATCAGAAAGAGGCTCGCCATCAGAAGCGCGGAGGTGAACATTGAGCTCCATAGGAGTCTCAACAATACGCTGATCAGTAAGAGAAGCATGACCAAGGAGATCCTGAATATACTTTTCTTGGGATATGAAGAAACCATCCGAAGTAGAAGAAACCTCAATCCCAAGGAAGTAATGAACAGGACCAAGATCAGACATAAGAAACTGATCATTAAGACGAGCCTTCACGAAAGCAATGTAATCAAAGTCATCGCCTGTGATGATCATGTCATCAACATACAGAAGAAGAAGAGTCCGACCACGAGACGAAGTGTGGACAAAAAGCATAGGATCATGATCACTAGCCGAAAAACTGGCAGCAGTAACCACAGAGGAGAAGCGCTCAAACCAGGCACGAGGGGCTTGCTTAAGGCCATAACGAGGGGCTGAGAAATGAACCAATGGCGAACAGAAGCCACTGCAAGAAGAGTGCGGACCGTGGTCATGTGAGCCACATGAGCAAATGTCTCATCATAGTCACGACCATGTGCCTGCTGAAAACCGCGAGCAACAAGACGAGCCTTATAACGCTCAAGAGAACCATCAGAGCGAGTCTTAATCTTATAGACTCACTTGTAGGTGATGGGACGAACATGAGGAGGAAGGGGAACAAGATCCCAAGTGCCGGTACGCTCAAAAGCAGCAATCTCCTCAGCCATGGCAAGCTGCTACTCAGGATGAGGAATAGCATCCCGATAAGAGACAGACTCGTGAGGAGCCGCACCAGCAAAACCATAGCGATCAGGAGGCTGAAGAGACTGACGGTCATGAAGAGCGTAGGGAGGAGATGGGTCATCAGGAGGAGATGGAGGAGATGGGTCATTAGGAGGTGATGGCGCATCAAGAGAACTCGCAATACGAGGTCGATGAGTGTAAAAGAGAGGATATGAAGGAATAGTAGGAGCCGGAGGAGCCGACAGAGATGAAGCAAGTGGCGACAATGGCGGAGGGGCCATAGCAGGAACAGGGGAGGGCGGAGTGGTATGAGTGGAGGAGGGCAAGATAGTGATGGGTGTATCGGCAAAGATCAGAAACCATAAAGGCTCAACAGAGGAAACTGAAGGAGAAGCAGGATGCGGGTAGAAGGGATGAGACTCATTAAAAGTGACATCCCGAAAAATCCGCATCCGACGACCAATAGGATCCCAACACTGATAGCCCTTGTGCTCGGCACTATAGCCTAGAAAAACACACTCAACAAACTGGGCAGTCAATTTGGTGCACTGGCGAGGGGCGAGGAGAACGTAACAAACACAGCCAAACGAACGAAGCCCAGAGTAGTCAGGAAGAAGATCACAGAGACGCTCAACGGGAATCCCACCCTGAAGGGCAGAAGAGGGCTAAATGTTGACTAAATAGGTGGCAGTGGACACAGCCTCAGCCTAAAAAGTGAGGTGGAACAGAGGCGGTGATCATCAATGCATGAGCAGTCTCAAGAAGATGGCGATGCTTGCGCTCAGCAACATCGTTCTGAGCGTGAGCACCAGGATAGGAAAACTGAGCGAGCGTACCCTGCTCAGCAAGAAAACTATGCAGATAACGAGAGATGTACTCGCCAGCGGAGTCAGCACGAAAGACACAAATAGGAGTAGAAAACTGGGTATGAACCATGGTGGCAAACTGTTTATAGATGGACAAAACCTCACTACGAGAAGACATAAAATAAATCCAAGTGTGACGAGAAAAGTCATCTATAAAATAATATAGTAGCGGTGACCTCCTTTTGAAACAAAGGGAGCTAGACCCCAAACATCTGAGTGAACAAGATCAAAAGGATGGTGCGACACAGACTCACTATGAGGATAGGACAACTGAACTTGTTTGCCTAGCTTACAACCTTGACAGTCTAAAGACACGTCACCTGAGACAGACCCCAGGAGACCACGACGAACTAAAGACGACAAACGAGAGCCACATAGATGACCAAGACGATGATGCCACTGTTGAAAGGAGCCGGTAGATGAGGTAGCAGGAGCAGAGAGACTAGCGGTGGCGGCAGCAGAAGGAAGACAAAGCCAGTAAAGTGCCCAAAGACGCTGGGAGTCAAGGCACCGAGGGCCAGTACCAATCAGGGCTCCCGTGTGACGGTCCTGAACACAGCAAGAATAAGAGTCGAGAGTAACCCGACAGCCAAGGTCAGTAAGCTGGCCAGCAGATAGGAGCTGCATGGTAAGGTGAGGAACATGAGCAACAGAAGGAATATGAAAGATGAATTGCTAAGAATTCCTCGTTCAGAAATAGGGAGAGAAGTTCCATCAGCAGTAAGAACATGAACATGAGAATTTAGAGGTCTAATGGAGGACAAGACAGAAGAATCAGGAGTCATGTGGAACGATGCGCCAGAATCAAGAAACCACGGGGTGACTGTGTAGAGGGTGGTCTCTTAGTGCCAGAAGAGTCAGTAGTAGAACCTGCAAAACTTGTGGAGGGAGAACCTAAAGCAGCAAGTAGGCGGCGAAGATGGGCAATCTCCTGTTCAGTAAGAGACACAGCTGAAGAGGTCGAGGAGGGAGCACCAGTGCCTATAGAAGAATGATGTGCAAGATGGCGTTTCTCCTTGAAGCAAGCAGACTCAACGTGACCATCCTTGTCGTAGTAGGAGCAGTAAGGACGGCCACCACTAGAAGAAGAGCGCCCACCACCAGTGGAAGTCGCTGGAGGAGGCGGTATACTGAAGCGTGAAGGAGCCGAAGGAGTCGATGTAGCCGGTGGACGAGTAGCAAGCACGAAGAAAAGTGGTAGTAGACCAGCGCTACTCAGACGAGTCTCCTCTGCGCGTATCTCCGTAAGCGCCTCCAGGAGAGTGACATGAGGGTGACGGGCAAGAAGCTAGGCACACGGCTGCTCGAACTCAAGACGAAGGCAAGTAAGGAACTCATAAACCCACTGAAACTCCAGGTCGGCATGGACTACGAGGCAGCACAAACAGGAGCGACAGCCAGGTGCAAAGAGAATCTAGCTGGCGCCAGACCGTAGAGCTCTGAGCATAAAAAGCATCAATAGTGGAATCGCCCTGCTGAAGAGCGTGTCCCTGGCGAACCACGGACAGATACAGGGCATTACCAGAGGGCTTGTAGCGCTGACGAAGGTGAATCCACATCTGGAAGGCCGAAGAAAGTCCCACAACCTCAGAAGAGAACTGAGGCTGAATACTGGCGATGAGAATAGCAGCAGCATGGGCGTCATCATCAAACCACTGAGTGTAGGCAGTCAACTGATCCCGGTATGAATCAAGAGCCGCCTGATAAACAAAGGTAGCAGCATCATCAGCAAGACGGGCAGCATCAATAGTATCTTTGTCGGCGGTCAGCGATAGCGAGACGAATGTAGGTTCGGTTGAAGGAGAAGGGCAAGGCGGACAAGTGACATCACCGGAGAGAATGCCCCAGAGACAAAGACTGCACATGTGAATGCGTATGTGGGAGACGAAGTCGGTGTAATTAACACCATCAAAAATCACCGGGCAGCAAGGGAGAGAAACCGTGCCGGACGACATAATGCCTTTTTTTTAATTTTTTTTTGCTGCTGGTCGGTTACTCAAAACAGAGCACCCGTGCGTGCTCTGTTTGAGACTACAAGACCAGGCGGGGGCTCGGCCGGGGAAGGGAGGCCGGTGGAGGACTGGGGTCGGCGGCGGACGGCGGCGGGCGTCGGTCGGTGGAGGGCTGGGCCGCCGGATCCAGTAGGCGGACGACCTCAGCAGGCCCAGGCGGCAGGACCAATCGGCGGCGAGGCTGTCGAGCGGGAGAGGCAGCCAGCGAACCGCGGAGGCTGCCGCCGAACGATGGCTAGGGGTCGCCGGCAACAGGAAGCGACCGGCGGGTGGCCATGGGCACTCAGGCGGATGATCGGGGAGGCCAGCGGATCGGGCGGCGCATGGGCGGAGGAGGCTGCACAGGCGGGTGGTGAGGCTGGCGGCTCGGGTAGACGACCGGAGATGGTGGGGGCAGGCAGCATGCCTGGACCGGCGGCAAGCGAAACAAAGAAAAGGCCGGCGGTCGGCGGGAGCACGAGTTGCGCGTGCAAAAAAAGAATTAGGTCGGTGGCTTTGATACTATGTTAATCTTATGTAACTTGATCTATTGCACAGCCTCAATGAGTGTATATATAGTACAATAGGCTTGAATAGAAGGCAAGAGAGAAATCCTAATCGAATATAAACACAAGGTAAATATGGAATATATCTCTAATAACCAATACTCTATCTCTAACAGTTACCATAAAGATGCTTAGCTGATGCTTCACTGATCGAACCCTAACTATTGTCCACCATCTCACTTTGCCACCTTGCAGCTATCCATCGAACATTTTCAGAAAAGAAAGATACAGCGAAATATTGATCCTCTCGGTTGACTAGCTAGTGCGCCAGTGACGTCGCACGCAGCAACAAAAATGGCTCAATCATGTACTTGCCTACTTGGCACATACAGTGGATGATGCTGGCAACTTGATAGACAGTCCACTGCGTGAGCTAAGCATGGCCTGATCCTGTAAGCTTACACCTCGTTCGCTGAAACTAAGCTAAGCCTCTTCAGCGATCTCCACGAGTTCCGTCTGAAATGTTGGCAGCCATATCTCAATACTGACTCCCCTCGGTGCCTATAACCGCATCAGGTATGCGAGGCAATATCACACGCAAAACACAACCATAATTCTCAAATATCTCACGAGCAACCGTTAATCCTGCGATGAAATTCCATGTCATGTTATCCTCAAGCATACCTTCCGTGAGAAGGTTCGACCCAAATGGGGCCAGGGGGTGCATCTGGGTCATGTACTGCATGTCAGGCCCGTCATCATCGACGACGACGAGAGTACCAACTGCAGGTGCTTCACCTGCATATGTCTGAACTCTGCCACCAAACCGAGTGCGTAGAAGAGTTCCCTCTATGAGATTACTCTCAAGGGCTTGTCTCAAAGCAGACTCCTGGACATCAACTTGTAGCGAATGTGAAACTCCTGTTACATCTAATGCGCCCTGCTGCTTATAAGCAAGCTGTAATGCTGCGTTAACCAGATCTTTCAGCACATCACAAAGATCACACGGTCTAGCATCTTGGTATTGACGAGGGACCAGCCAAAGAGGTGGCATGGGCATCACCATGTCTTCCTTGTCAGCATTCAGACACAGCATTGGATCATCATTTTGTGAATTATTCCCATGTACTGATCCAAAGTCTGGTAGAGTTGTTGAGGAATGTGGTGATCCCTGGATTTTCTTCAGTCTCTCATTATATCTAACTATGTTTGCCTTGGTCAGATACACGGCATCCTGAATCTGTTCCAGAGCATCTTTCAAGTGGTCACCTTGGATGAGAATGTTTTGAATGATATCATAAGGGATCTGGCTACTCTTTGCGTGCGCTGATAACATCTTCGCGAGAGCCCTTATGTTAGAAAGGGGCCATCGGATCTGTTGCACTAAGCCACTCATCCTGACATTGTTCTGCCAGGAAGTTTGTTGGAACAGATACGCTTTCTGATTCATATAGGCCGTCGCCAGAGTCCGAGGATCAGAAGTACGCTGTTCTTCCATTCGGCAACGAGCCGAGAACAATCGTTCACCTGATCTCCAGAAGCTGGAAAAACCCAGGCTTTCTCTTCAGATGATGTGTCCATGGATGGTAACTGCATATCAGCAGCAGCATCAGCAGAGTTGATGGCATGTCCTGGGAGCTCTGCAACAAGGAAGCCAACTACGAAAGGATGGTTCACCATGGGAAGAAACACGGATCCGACTTCAGCCACGACTTGCATCTGGCGCTGTACTAGGAAAGCTTCGGCTGCTCGTAATCCAGCAGGTACAGAGAAGTTAGCAGCTAGCATCAGGGTCTCTCTTTCGATCTCGTCAGGATGTAAAGCGACTCGGTGTAGCTCCAGCTGATGATCCATGGTGTAGCTGCCGGCGGGCCTGACGTAGAGGGAGAAGGCGGCGTCTCGGGAGACGACCAGCCGGAACATCTGGAGCTGCTCGGCTCTGCCTCGCCCCGCGTCTCCTCCCGCCGCAGGCACGTGAACCGCACCGGCGACGCGGTCGAGGCCCGGCGGATGGCGGCCGCCACGGCCGCCGCCGACGTGGGGCCCAGGTCGATGTCGTCCTCCTCTTCGCCGTTCCCGACCACTTCCTCCGGCGGGGCCGCGACGTGGCGAAGCGGCGGGTGGGCGCGGCGGCTAGGCAGGTGCCTGCAGGGGAGGGGGAGTTTGGAGTAGTGGGGGAGGCGAAGAAGGTGGGTGTTGAGGAGGGGCATCGTGCCGTCGGAGCAGGAGGCAAGAATAGACCATTTTTGGTTTCTCCAGCATCAGACATATACAAGTGAACTGTGAATCAAGTCCAAAATGGAGTACAGTACAGGCGCTTTTCAACCAAACTCCTATGTATAAGCCCAGGAGATCTTTCTCAAAACTTCAATAGAATCAAAATTATTAACTGTTCGTAGAACCAACGTAATCTAAACATAAATCAACAAAACATAAATACTGTAGGATTTAGGTCCAGACAGGAGACAGCAAAATATATCTGCTAGTTCTACGTCGACGTTATATTGCACTGTTGCAGTGAAGGAAAGCCATCACACACATCGTCATACCAGTAACATGGGAAGCATGAAAACAGTGTATTGAGCAACGGCACATGCAGAGCGCACTGCCCAACTGAAACTCCAGCATAGCTATCTCCTGTTTTCGTTTCAAGAAGATAACTGCAGTTAATCTGCAGGACAAGCATCAACCTTAAATTAGTTCGCAGCTTATGTACAATTGTGGCAAGAATATTGTGAATTACTGCAAAATGAATGGCATGTTCGGTTATTACATTGATAAGCCTTCTGTAAATTATAAATT
>JAGXJF010004815.1:0-132400 GCA_019208055.1 Stipa capillata | reverse complement strand
GCAAGACAGGCTGGCGAGGTCTTTTGAAGACCCGAAACCCCACACACCCGGGAGGGACCCTGTCAGGGAGTGTGGTGGCTATGGGTTGCTCTAAGTTGGCCTGACCGCCCCTAGAGCCTCGAGGTTCGTTGCTGTCTAACATGAAGAACAACGAAGAATGAGAGGTAGAAAAACAAGGGCGAGAAAAATAGTAAACGAAAAGATAGTAGATTGATTTGTTCGATTGTGTGTTGTTAATCGGCCATCACCCTTCACATATTTATATAGGGCCGCTGGTCTTTCTGTAGGAGAGCAGGACTCCTAATCCTAACTAAATACATGCATGTGACTTTCCAAATTTCTGATTTAGCTTGACTACCGCGATCAAGAATCCATCTTGTACATGAGATACCCTTCCATATAAATCGAGTAACTTTCCGAATTTCTGATTAGCTTGACCACCATGATCAACCACTATTTCTTGCTCTCCAAGTTAAGGTCTCTAGCACCGGAAAAGACTTTGAAGTAGTCGACTCGGTGCATTAGCCCACCCGTAGGTCAGCTTGGCAGTGCTACGACTTGGTTTCGCAAAAAAGGACTCAGCTTGAACCACTCTGCACGTTGAATGACTCGGTTACACTGCAAGAAACTCAACACATTGGACCATCTAGAAGCACTGCGAGCTACTCGGCATGTTGGACAACTCGGGAAAACTGCAAGCTACTCAACATATTGGTCAACTCGGGGATGCTGCGAGCAACCCGGCACATTGGATAACTCGGGGGTGCTGCGAGCTACTCGGCACGCTGAACGACTTCGTAGCACCGTGAACAACTCGGCACATTTGGACAATTCGAGAGCACCGCGAGTTACTTGGCTTGAGCTACCTATCATGTTAGACCACTCGGGGGTACTGCAGACTATTCGTCATGCTGGATTTACCAAGCCTACACCATAAGTCGCCAATTCCAGACAATTGTCAGCCGGCCGACTTAACCATCAGCAATTAAATTAACTCGGCTAATCATAGCCAAATTATGCCATCCACACATGCCCCCCTGTTTTCAGTATAATTGTATTTACCGAAAATACTATAACAACTCCTTAGGACGATGCTAATTGTGTCACCGGCCATACCATTGCCTAGGGCGATGTCCAAATCTCATCGGCCACTTCTCTTCTACTCGGCGCGATATAACATATGGGCCACAGCGCTATCAAGCCTCTTGCCACACGCTTGGGTGGAACTTCTTCAAGTATTTGCCGTTGAGAGCTCGACGCAACAAGGTACCTTGTATGGATTCCACCAAGTACGAATTTCCAGGAACCACCCTTACAATTTTGAAAGGACCTTCCCAACTTGGAGACCACTTCCCAAACTTGTTATTTTTGAGCCAATTGGTAGAATTACCTTCCACACTAAGTCACCGACTTGAAAGCTCTTTAACTTGATCTTTTTATTGTATGCTCTCGCTACTCTCAATTTGTCTCTTTCTATGGCCTTTAAAGCAACCAAACGTTTATCAGCAACTTCATCAAGATTATCCATCATCAAATTATGAAAATCTACCGCCGATAAATCATTTTGCTTGGCTAATCTTAAAGCACTCAGATTCACCTCTACGGGCAAAACGGCCTCTTGTCCATACACGAGCTCATATGGATTTACCTTTGTCGCACTATGTCTTGAAATTCTATGTGCCCATAAAGCTTCGGACAACACCTCATGCCATCTCCTTGGATTATCTTCAATCTTCTTCTTGATAAGCTTGGTTAGTACCTTATTGCTAGACTCAGCTTGTCCATTGGCCTGGGCATAATATGGAGAAGAATTGAGCAACTTTATTTTATAGGATTCGGCAAATTCTTTCACTTGTCTTGATATAAATGATGGACCTTGATCTGTGGTTAAGGTTTGAGGAATACCGAATCTATGAATAATGTGACCAGTTATGAATTTAGTTACCTCC
Source organism: Stipa capillata (assembly GCA_019208055.1). Taxonomy (NCBI): domain Eukaryota; kingdom Viridiplantae; phylum Streptophyta; class Magnoliopsida; order Poales; family Poaceae; genus Stipa; species Stipa capillata. The sequence goes on along the minus strand of JAGXJF010004815.1, from coordinate 130,451 downwards.
ACATGGGTCATATTTTTGAGAGGTACTGCTTCAGACCACTTGGTGAAATAATCAGTAGCTACTAACACAAACCGATGCCCTTTTGAAGAAGAAGGATAAATTTGCCCAATGAAGTCCAATCCCCAACCTCTGAATGGCCATGGCTTGATAATAGGATGTAATATAGCAGTAGGGGCTAATTGAACATCACCAAACTTCTGACAAGCTTTGCATCCCTTATAGTATCTGAAGCAATCGCTAATCATCGTCGGCCAATAAAATCCAGCACGTCAACAACCATTTCATCTTGTGTGCCGACTGATGAGTACCACAAATGCCATTGCAACTCTCGCTTGGTCCTCATCCAAGCACTTTAAAAGAACACCGTCAACCATCCGGCGATAAAGATCATCACCTATCAATGTATATTTGAAAGCCATCCGCTAAATGGTCCTATCCACCTTCTTATCAGGATTGTGTAAATAATCACTGATGGGCTTCTTCCAATCTTTGCTGTCACATATACTAGGTTTCTCACTAATGGCCAAAGCAGCAAGCTCTGGTTCAGCCTTACCTATGTGGTCGAGACCAAGCATCGGTTCTCGACGAATATGAAACATACCACAATCAACATGGTAACCAGATGCTTGTTGCGCCAACTCATTTGCAATCCAATTCTCTCGTCTAGGTATATGAGCAATGCTAAAGTAATCCAAGGTAGAAATTATATCTAGACATTTATCGAGATAAACATTAAGTGATTCGTCAAGACATTGGAAAAACTTGGATATCTGCTGAGCTACTAGTAATGAATCACCGAAGGCCTCAATATGTGTAGCACCTATAGCAACTAAAAGCTCTAAGCCGAACAACAATGCTTCATATTCGGCTTGATTATTTGTGCAAAGATACTCTAAGCGGCATGAGGCTTCGAAAACAGCAACATAAGGAGATATATAAACAACACCAACACCTTGGCCATTGCTACAAACCGATCCGTTGAAATATAACCTCCATGGTACTAGAGAGATAAGATCAATGCCAATACTATGCCTATCATCAACCCGATGCTCGACAATGAAATTAGCAACGATTTGGCCTTTCATAGACTTCAAAAATTCATACGCCAAATCATATTCAATCAAAGCATAAGCCCATTTGCCAATTCTACCACTAAGAATTGGCCTATGCAACTTGTATTTAATGACATTGGTTTAATAAGATACTATGCAAGCACTGGACAGTAAATAATGTCTCAACTTTGTACAAGCATAATATAGGCATAAACATAATTTTTCAACAAAAGTATACCTTGTCTCGGCATTCAATAATCGCTGGCTCAAATAAGTGATAGCATGTTCCTTTCCTTCGGTCTCTTGAGTCAAAACAACACCGATGACGCCTTCTTCTGCTGCAATATAAAGCCTAAAAGGCTCCCCATGCTTGGGTGCTTTCAATACTGGAGAAGTGGACAAATAACCCTTGATCATCTCAAATGCTTCTTGTTGTCTTCCCCCCAAGTAAAATCAACGTCATTTTTCAACCAAGGATGGGAGTAAATGCGTTAACCTTTCCTGACAAGTTGGCTATGAATCTCCTTAGATAATTGACTTTGCCAAGGAATTTTTGCATTTCTTTCTTACACGTTGGAGCCTGCACATTTTGTATTGCTTCTATCTTCTTGGAATCAATCTCTATACCATGCTGATGTATAATGAAGCCCAAAAACTTCCTAGCCGATACACCAAAAGCACATTTCAAGGGATTCATCTTTAGACCATACCTTTTCATCCTCTCAAAAGCTAAGTGCAAGTCGGCTAAATGAGATTCGGCAGCATCCGACTTGCCCACAATATCATCGATGTAGACTTCGAGCATGACGCCAAGCAAATCAAGAAAGATTAGGTTCATAGCCCTTTGATATGTGGCACCGGCATTTTTTGACCCGAGGGTCATCACTGTCCACTCAAATAAACCAAGGAACTCGGGGCAACGAAAAGACATTTTGGACATGTCCTCTTCAACCATGAAAATTTGATTATACCCCGCATTACCATCAAGAAAGCTAATGACCTTATGTCCAGAAGCATCATTAATCAGCATGTCGACTATTGGCATAGGATACTCATCCTTGGGTGTAGCTCTATTCAAGTCTCTGAAATCAATGCACACTCTTAATTTGTCGGACCCCTTCTTTTCCACAGGCACAATATTAGAAATCCAGTTGGCATACCTGCAAGGTCTAATAAAATTAGCTTTAAGCAAACGACCGATCTCCTCCTTGATTCGGTCATACATCTTGGGATTGAACCTTTTGGCCGGTTGTTTGAAAGGTCTGAAACCTGCCTTAATAGGCAACCAATGCTCCACTAGCTCTCGGTCCAAGCCGGGCATTTCGTGATATTCCCATGCAAAGCAACAAAAATATTCTTTTAACAACTCGACTAGCTTAAGCTTATAGTCGGCTTTTAAATTCTTATTCACAAATATCGGCCTAGGAATTGAGCCATCTCCTATGTCTACTTCCTCCAACGGATCAGCTGACGTGAAACCTTGTCCCAACTTGTCCATGTCATCTGGTTCTTCTATGGACTCATGCATATCGTTCTTATTGGACCGATATTTTGCAAGACGCTTTTGTAACCATTCCGAATTGGGATCCATCTAATTATTTCATACCTTGGAGCCGATTACCACCAACCGGCTTTGCAGAGACGGGCACCCAGTCACTCCTAGCAACACTAGTGTAGTCGGACTCCGAGAAGTTGAACCCTGTCAAACAAGTCATGCTGGGACGTTGCCGACTCGCCAGCGCATCAGCCAAAGCAATGCAAGCCGAGTTGCCCTAAAGGCGGTCACTACCAACCGGCCTTAAGGAGACGGGTACGAAGCCATTTCTTGTAGCGCTAAGGAAGTCGAACCTGGAAAGATCGCGCCCTGTCAGACAAGTCGCATTGGGATGTTGCCAATCCACCTACGCATCGGCTAGAGCAACACAAGCTGAGTTGTCCGCATGAATGACTTCAACTTTCTCGTCAACCCATTGTAACAAGAATTGGTGCATAGTAGACGGCACGCATTGGTTGGCATGAACCCAATCGTGGCCTAATATGACATTATAATTACCTTGCACCTTGGCAACGAAGAATGCGGTAGCCAGAGTCTTGCTTCCCACGGTAAGCTCTACATACATCACACCTTTGGCTTCCGTCTTTTCTTTGCCTTCAAACCCATTAAGCACCATATTGGTTTTCATTAATTCATCATTATGTAGTCCCAACTTCTTGAAGACCGAATATGGCATAAGGTTCACCACAGCACCGCCATCCACGAGCATCCTGGCCACCGGTAATCCATTAATATGACCCTTGACATATAATGGCTTCAAGTGTTTCACCGGTTCTTTTGGCTTCTCAAAGATGGCGTTCTTGGGACCAAAATCCAGCTGGGCTACCTCCCCTTCTTCATCTATGGCACGAAATCCAATAGGTAAGTAATATACTATATTTATATCCATACTTCTTCGAGTCGGCGTGGGTTCATAATCCACCATCTCCTCTTCATCATCCTTCGAGGCGTCCACCGACTCCAGAACCTTTTCGAGTAGAGAGGGTGTGGCACATGACGTAGGTGACGCCATAATAACCACATCGCCTTCCTTTGATGGCATAGGAGCTGTTGTACCTTCTACTCGTTTAGGCTTCCATACTTGTTTTATGGGCACCGTGGGCCGAATTTCATTAAAGGATTCATCTCTTAGCTTCTCGGCTTCTTGTTCTACCTTCTCTTGGTTCCTCATGCGCTGTAATCTCCTCTTCTTGGTTTTGGACAACCCGGGAGGACACCACTTAGGTTGAGTGTATTTGAGATCCCTCAGCTTGCTCCTGCTCGTGCTAGCTTCGTGCTCATTAGCCATGGAACCCTGCTGGACAGCAATTATGTCATCATCAGAGTTAGCCGGGTTACTAATAATAACCGGCCTTTTATCGAGTTCTTCGATCTCCAGCTCTTACTCGTTGGCTTTCGGGACGTTAACACTCGGCGGCTTAACACGCCACACCCTTTTGACCGACTGGCTTGGAGAAGCCCGTGGTGGCCGACTAGCATCTTCGCCTAGTCGGCCCCGAGTAGAATGGGTGAGCCTCTCACGAGCAGGTATCCTTGGCACTTCCCATCCCGGATGAAAAGCATAGGGAACCATTGGGTGCTGCCCCAATCTTCCGTCAAAGCTTCCCATATAGGGCATGTAGGGACGTGGCGCCATCCATGGAGTCGGCACCCATGGCCCATATGGCCCTGCTTGATGCTGAAAGTCTCGCCTTGTAGGCGATCTCGGACGCTTCAAACGTGATGACCGGTTAGAGATAGAACCAGCTGCTTGATTGGCATACTTGGACAGCAGCATACAAAAGTTGGCTTAACTCAGTTGCGCTGCACTTTAGCTTCGTTTGTTTTCCACTTGCCGACTTCTGGACTCTTGGGCTTGATAAATTTGACACGAGCATTTTCTTGCACTTGTGGTTGCCCCGCGAGTGCAGGCTTTCTAATAGTAATCTTCAATGTCTCCTTGCCACCGGGTTGCTTGTCGAGTACGACTTCTCTTCCCAAGGCCTTGTTGTTCTCCCTTTCCTCCCTTGGTTCACCAATGACAACATTACTTTTGTTAGCGGATTTGGCTAACTCAGGCCGAATTAACACCTTCTTTCCCTCAAAGTCCATAGCATTCATCAGGAAAGGCTGCTTGTCCACTTGCATTTCAGCAAAACTCAATCGTCCATCATTGATAGCCGATTGGATCTGTCGCCGAAAAACATTGCAATCATTAGTAGCATGGGAGAAAGAATTATGATACTTGCAATAAGCTTGCCATTTCAGCTCTTCAAACGGAGGTAAAGCGTGTGATATTCTAATGACTTTATCTTGCAACAAAGCATCAAATATTTTATCACACTTGGCTATGTCAAAAGTGAATTTTATCTCTTCTTCACGATTTTTACGAATCGGTTTAAGCGCATTGCAAGCATGCGGTTTGGCCTTAGAGGACCAAACAAAATCAGCAGCATAGACATCAACCTCATCGTCTGAACTATTGCTATCACATCCGACCGTATGCATTTTAGGACGATCGGGTTTAGACCTATGAACTTCTTTAAATTCTATGCTTTGGTTCTCTTGAGCCAAAGCTTTTTGCAAGACTTGGTTAATACTTAAGAGCTCATAACCTTCTAACCTGTCTCTAATGTGAGTTCTCAAGCCGTTAAGCACGAGATCAGCCAAGTCTCTCTCGGTTATCACTAAGCTATAACATCAGTTCTTTATATCTCTAAACCTCTTGACATAATCAGTGACAGATTAATCATGTTTTTGTCTAACCGATGTAAGATGTGATAACTTAAGCTCATTGTCAACACTATAAAAATGATCATAAAATTTTTGTTCCAGCTGCGACCATAAAAGGATAGAGCCATGCGGTAAAGCAGCAAACCATGAAAATGCGGTGCCAGTCAAAGATAAAGGGAATAGACACACCTTCAACTCGTTTAGAGAATTTGCCTTACCTAACTGTGCTAGATACTGACTAAAATGTTCCCATGTTGTTTTCGTTCCCTCCCCGTTAAACTTAGTAAAATCGGGAACCTTATAACCTGGAGGATATGGGACTGCATCAAAGTACTCGGGGTACGGCTTTTGGTATACCCGACTTCTCATCTTCGGCTCAACTCCGAAGGACTCCTGAAACATCCTGCTCACATCCTCCCTGAGTTTAGCCAAAACTTCATCTGTGGTAGACGAAGATGCCTGCGGTAATGGCATAGGAGCAATATGATGACTAGCTATGGGTGCTACTTGTGGCATGTACGCCGAACCGTAACTTGGCATTGATCTAATCATGTTTGTGCTCATAGGTGGTACGATGAGGTTTTGGCTCGGCGTCGCCGCCGAGTCGGGTACGCTCATGATCAGATTAGGGTTTGTAGGTGCAACCACGAGTTGACTGGTTTGGCTAGGATAATAACTCAACGGCATGGGAGGTGCCGATGAGTTTACTGCCAGGGCTGGATTAGGGCTTCCTACATTAGCAACCACACCAATAGTATCACTAGACGATTGAGGCATATTTTTCCCAGTGTTTGTATTCTCCAAGAACGATTGATACACGAGGTCGTTACCTTTAGCAATGTAACTCTGGATCTCGGTTAGCTGCTCAGGAGAAAAGATGCTACTTACAGAGGTTTAGCTTCTTTGCCACGTAGAGGAGGGAACGTGATGTCTCCAACCAGAGTGATGTTGCCTTGATGATCCTTCTTGAAGTTTGTGAGAAACGTCTGCAAATCCTCCTCCTCATGCTTCTTCTTGTACGCCTCGAAGGCTTGGCAATGTTCCTCTGATAGTTCATCATAGCCTGGCTTGATGATGTTATTGGCGCTGATCTCGGCAGGTTCTGGAACTTTTTTGTTGGACATGATGATCTTGTCTCCAGCGGAGTCGCCAAAAGTGTGTTTGCACACGAACAGGTCACCGTGTACCCCCGGCGTCGAGCGTGATACGCAAGACAATGTCGCCGGAGGAGCCTCACCGGGAGCGCGATAAGCAAGACACGCCAGCGAGGTCTTTTGAAGACCCGAAACCCCACACGCCCGGGAGGGACCCCGTCAGGGAGTGTGGCGGCTATGGGTTGCTCTAAGTCGGCCTGACCGCCCCTAGAGCCTTGAGGTTCATTGCCGTCTATCACGAAGAACAACGAAGAACGAGAGGTAGAAAAACAAGGGCGATAAAAATAGTAAACGAAAAGATAGTAGATTGATTTGTTCGATTGTGTGTTGTTAATCGGCCATCACCCTTCACATATTTATATAGGATGGCTGGTCTTTCCGTAGGAGAGCAGGACTCCTAATCTTAACTGAATACATGCATGTGACTTTCCAAATGTCTGATTTGGCTTGACCACCGCGATCAAGACTCCGTCTCGTACACGAGATACCCTTCCATATAAATCGAGTAACTTTCTGAATCTCTAATTAGCTTGACCACCGTGATCAACCACTGTTTCTTGCTCTCCAAGTTGAGGTCTATGGCACGGAAAAGACTTTGAAGTAGTCGACACGGTGCATTAGCCCACCTGTAGGTGAGCTTGGCAGTGTTGCGACTTGGTTTCGCAAAAAAGGACTCAGCTTGAACCACTCTGCGCTAAATGACTCGGTTACACTGCAAGAAACTCAACACATTGGACCATCTAGAAGCACTGTGAGCTACTTGGCATGTTGGACAACTCGGGAGAACTGCAAGCTACTCAGCATATTGGTCAACTCAGGGATGCTGCGAGCAACCCGGCACATTGGATAACTCGGGGGGCGCTACGAGCTACTCGGCACACTGAACAACTTGGTAGCACTGTGAACAACTCGGTGCGTTTGGACAATTCGAGAGCGCCGCGAGTTACTCAGCTTGAGCTACCTGTCATGTCAGACCACTCGGGGGTACTGCGGACTATTTGGCATGCTGGATTTAACAAGCCTACACCATAAGTCACCAATTCCAAACAATTGTCAGCCGGCCGACTTAACCATCAGCAATTAAATTAACTCGACTAATCATAGCCAAATTATGCCATCAACAGTGGGTCCCTCCTCTCGTGGAACTGTAGGCATTAGCCGCGTCGTGTGAGGACTCAGCTTGCTCCTGAGCCTGGAGAAAACAGTTCTCCATGTCGAGTAGCCACTATTTCCCATCCAAGGTAGTTAGATCCATTGAAGGAAGCTGCACGAGTCGTTGTCGTATCCCAAACAGGCATTGAGCCATTCTTGATCAGAACAGATCGGAATCTCACGGGATTGGAGTTCTTGCTCGCTTATCCTAGTCGTTCACAAGATTAGACCTCATATCTTGAGAAGGAATCCTTCAGTTTGGGGGTGGATCATCCCCGCCATTCTCTTGAGGGGATTGGCACTGAGGTCCGTTCCCCATCGCGAGTACTTCGCAGGGGTACTGCACACTGGAAGTGTATTCCAGATCCATCATAGATCGATCTTTGGAAGCGACCTCCGGTGAGTTTCGTTGACCTTCTGGGTGGTCGGAACATGTGGGCGATAACCCTGTCATAGGGCTCGCGCCACTCACGCGGTTACCCTGGGTTCATGGGATCGAAAGTTGACCCTTTAAGCCCTGACGTACTCATCCATCAACTGATTCATATTGTTGTCGGACTCGTAATCAGGTGTGGAATCGTTGAGATCTACTCGGTCGTTCCTCGGCTCCTTATTAGTCGGAGGGGTGAAGTTGTCGTAGAAACCCTCGTTCGAGAAGCCGGATTTTGCCACCGCGTGTGGCGAAAGTGCCGATCGTGATATGTAAGAATCAACGGCCACGATCCCCACGGTCGGCACCATCTGTCGACGATTGGTAAAATGCTGATCTTATGTAATATGTGTACTAGAAAGAGAAGAGCGGATTGTATCCGGAAGCTGTTGATGTATCAGGCCACCAACACAGAGTTTATACAGGTTAGGACCTCCCTTAGGATAACAACCCTACGTCCTGTTGGCATATATTGATTACGAGACAAAGTACAAGGGGATGTGTCTAGCCCTAGATTGGATCTACAACTAGTCGGAGGTGGTTGTCAAGGTGGATCTTACCTTCTACTTGCTCAGAACGCTTCTATGGCTTGTTTATAGAACCTAATCAGCTTGTTCAGCATGATGATCTTGTCCTCTCTGAAGGCTACCGAGGTCCTTTTATAGAGGACACACCATATTGTAAGAGATATGGACTTGTCTCCGAGTAGGATTCTGTCTTCCTTAAACGTAGGGATTGACTGCCTAGTTTAAGGAGTCCCCGATTCCTGTGGGTGATTTCTTTATTGACCCAGAGTCCTTCTCCGAGGTACACATCTTCCTGGGTAGGTTAGGATACTCCTACGTCTCTGTGTATTCGTATATGGATACTGTTGTTGTATACTGTAGTTGTGTACTACTCATCGTCAGTGTGCAATATAGTAAGGCCTGAGGGTCTAAAATACAAATTTATAGTAAGCCTGAGGGCTAATATGCAAATTATAGAAAACCTGATGGCCTAAATGCAAAACACAGATAACCTTAAGGTTAAAATGCAATTTATTGAAGAACTAAGGGCTATAATGCAATTTAAAGAGAACCTAAGGGCTAACATGCAGTTTGCTGAGAATCTAAGGGCTAATAGTAGAACCACATGGCTATTTTGTAAATTACAAAATATAGGAGCGCTTATTTGTAAAATAGCCAAATTGCCCACTAGCCAGCCCATCTATGGCCCAATAACCGATGGGCAGTCATAAGCCCACCCGTCGGTTAGGATTTCACGGGTGGGAGGGTGGGCATCGCAGGCATTTGGGGCATCGCGCTGCTGGTAGACGAGGCATCGCACCATCGCCATGTGCCACGCCATCGGCCACCGTGGTGCTGCACAGCCGCTAGGTCACGCACCGACACCGGAGGCGCGTACCACCACCGCTGCCAGAACGTCCGGGCCACCGCCGCCATCGCTGTGGGCTAGATCGCAGGGGGTTATCGCCGCTGTGTGCTGGTGCCCCTGGGTCATGCGCCGCCAGTGCGTAGGGGAGCCCGCTGGGCTCAGGCGGGCCCCGACACCATCGGGTGCACGGACGCAGCAGCGGGCAAGTGTGAGGGCGCGCCGCACCGATGGCGTTGTCGTGGAAGAAGACGTCGCATGGCGCGTTTCCGTAGGCATGGTGATGACGACAGCAATTTTGGTGCAGAGGGCAGCGAGGCCGTTGTAGTGGACAGCAAGGGTGCGGGTGAGGAAGTGGAAAAACAAGGAACACCGCAGTTTCGAGCGCCATTGGAAAGAACGGAATTTATCGGAGTTCATCTTGTCACCTTTTTCTTGATGTCTTGTGACCGTTTCCGCTTAAAAATAGAGCAAAAGTGCGTGACAATATGTTAAAATATAATGTTAAAATATAAGTGTAGTAGAGTAGAGAGATTGAGAGGCAATTTTTGTATTATTGTAAATGTAGGAATACATATTTATTATAAGAGGAAGGGGTGGAAGTTGTTTTTAAGAGACACCTCTTTCCAAAGGACACAAGAACTATCGTTGGTAGTTACACACGTAATTGATGATATGATTTATTTTCTAACAAAATTCAACGAAAAAGCATGCAACTTATAAATATCAAAACCAGAAGAAGGAACATATTTACGCACGTGAGCTTAAGGAAACCAGGTGGACCAGGGAAAAATAGTAAATTTAGCCTCTTGAAATTTTTAAAGTCCGAAATAGCCCCATGTCGTAGATTGGATCCACGACAGGTCACCTATAGCGGGTCTAACCCGCGACAGGTGGCACCTGTAGCGGATCCAATCCGTGACAGATGACCTGTCGTGCTCCCAGGTCGTGATACGTCCTCTGTCACGTCTGAGAACTTTGATAGGGGGCTATTTCTGACTTTAAAATTTTTAAAAATTAAAATTATTTTTATCACTTAGGAGGAGGTTAAATTTGCTATTTTTCCGTGGACCAGGTGACCCGCAACGCGACGCGGCCTATTGGCCACTGACCTCTGCGCTGTCTTTCTCCGGTCCCTGATCAAAGTTTTATTTTATCCTATCAACAAATACGCGGGACATCCCTGATCAAAGTTTTATTTTATCCTATCAACAAATACGCGGGACATCCCTGATCAAAGTTTTATTTTATCCTATCAACATTTTATATAGTACACTGTGCAGCGAATCTCCGACAATCACGCGCATTCATGTATTATACGAGGTGGATGGATCAATTGTGACGGGGGACACGTGAATATACGTGATTTGGCCTTGAAAGGATCAATGGCTTGTTGAGACGCCACCTACTGCTGCCAAATACGTTAAATACTACTAGTACACCAGTGTAGATCGAGATGCTAAGCTGAGCTCAAGCATTGGTTGTTGGCCTTCTTGCCTCGGAATTTGGTCACGTATAACCATAAAATGTACAGCTTTATCTAAGTTTCCAAATAAAGATGCTAACACGTCTAGTCCTACTTAAACAACATTTATTTTTGAGTAAATTCTAACTTTTTGTCCCCTATTTGTTCCCCAGTGACAACGTTTACCCACGAAAATGTCACCTGATTTACCCAATTTAAGAAAACTTATGTCACATTTTACCCAATTAACTATTTTTTCTCATTACAACAGCTCGGACCCACCTATCAAGTTAAGGTGACACATGACTCGTTGCCATCTAGGTGCCACATCACCTCCTCTTTTTGTCTTTTTCCTTCCTCTTTTTCTTAAGTCAACGCTGGGGAAGGAGGGCGCTAGTGCCATGGGGTTTTCTCTTGCCCACCGAGGAAGGAGGGCGTCACCGCCGCCACCGCTCCTTCGACATCCCCCACCTCTAGACTCTGCCCACCTCCCTAGCCTGCCCCGTGTGTGCCTCCTCTAGCTGTAGGTCAGTAGGTGAAGAGCACTGCCGCTACTTCTCCTCTGCTCGCCTACGCCTATGTGAGCCGCCGGCACAACTTCCCGATGTTGCCCACATGCTCCTACCCTGCTGCCATGGCTAGACGTGAAACCACGTACCTGGATGACAACTCGAAGGCGCATTACCCCCCGGCGTGTCTGTTGCCACCACCATCATCACTAACCCCGCATGCGGCTCAGGACCTGGCACGCGTCGTGAGCCATCATGTTCGACAAGTCGATCATGAGTGGGACATGGTCTTTTAGAACTCCACCGAGAGCTCGCAGAGCAAAAGGATGACGCCGCATGAGGCTTATCATGAGCGTCTTTCGTAGATGAAGTAGATGTTCCACCCTGTTGATTGATTTCATGAGGTAGATGCTCAGGATGATGCTAGGATTGATTTCTTGTAGATGCTGATGATGGCTCATTTACGCTACTTTTGGTCAATGAAGTAGATGCTCATGATGGAGCGGAGCGCGTCGAGTCTAAAGGTGACCACGACAGCACAAGCGGGTTGTAAGGGGTGGCGGCGAGTGGTTGTTTTGATGCTCTTCAAGTGTAGATGATCAATTATAGCGTTTTCGATGAGAAAGAGTGTCGAACCCATCGAGAAGTGGTGATTAACCTCAGTTGGTTCAAATTCAAAATCACACTAAAAATATTAAAATGTGAAGGGTGAGATGCACAACTAACTTTCTCAAATGGTTGATGCAATGGATAACTAAAATATGCAATCATTTGACCCAAGATGCAACTTATATTTTTGGAATAATAAAAAATAAACAAATACTAAAAGTATTAGGACAGGTGTTTTAATAGCTAAAATCGAGGCATGTGATATATAGGTTACTAGTAGTAATTCTCAAGCAAACAATATATATTATACAACATAAAATGTACCAACTAATTTGCAAAAATTAAAAGAGGGGATAATATTACTAGCAATATATAGATGCAACCTACCTTTGTCCAACCACCAATTAAAGAAGTATATTTAAGGCATGAGTTGAAACAATACTGATAAATTCGCTAGCAAATAAAAGAGAAGACCACACGGTTGGCTGCTCTACCATCCCCCGTGCTTACCAACAAATTCCATGTAAAGTGCTGTGCATGGACAATTCACAACACAAAATCAATCAATCTATTAAAGACATAACATGCAAACAATTAATTCCATGTAAACAATTGATTACGCCAAAGATGGATGGTAATCATAACAATAATTTGATGGCGCCAAAGATGGATAGACAACACATATTGATGATGATTAGTATAGTATTCCATATACGAGGTAGTACCCGTATACTATACCTTGATACCAGGAGCAGCTAACGTGTTCGCGAAGGACTCCAGGAGACAAAAGAACCCCCGAGAATACCAGATACCCATGGAACTAGGGTGTCTATACCTATGTTTGAGGAAGTTAGAGTGCTACTCAAAGATGAGTCCTTGTCTCTTATGACATGGAGTATCCTCTATAAAAGGACCCAGTAGCCCTACAGGAAAGACAAGTTGAGCCAGATCAGAAAAGCCTGGCAGAGCTTACCAGACAAGCAACAAGAGCCAAAACATAAGGCCTGAGAGATCAGAAGAGCCTTAGTAGATTGAGTCCTAGCAATCTCCACGAGAACACTCGCCGCCTCGAAGGATTCGGGTTCCGTGGATCTACTCGAAGAAGACCCCCTCTAGATTTAGATCCCATCTAGGCTAGATACTAATAAATCCTTGTAAGCTACTCGTTATTCAATATATACCAATAGGATGTAGGGTTATTATCCTGACGGAGGCCCGAACCTATATAAAAATCCTTGTCTTCTGTGTCCTAGTGCTGCTAGATGACTGCCCCAGGGGTCCCTACCCTTCAAACAAATATTCTGTTCACGACAACCGCAAGATCGGCGGTTTACCAATCATCGATAGATGGCGCCAACCTTGTGGACCTCTTCGGTTGTTTCCGTCGAACCAACACAGCAGTCGTCACAAGATCTGACAAGGGTCGCATAGAGAACTGGCTTCTCGGATGAGGGTTTCTACGGCAGCTTTACCCCACCGACTGATCAAGAGCCAATGGACAACCGAGTAAATCTCGATGTCGGGGTTATACCCTGTGACTCCCGGCCACTCGGCTGGTTGAGACAAATTCCTGGAGACCTTCTTCGACGATGAAGCTATGATAGATCCAGACTCCATGTTCAGCGGAGCATACCCCCGAGAAGTTCTCACTACCGGGGTCGACAACAAAGGTCAGATCAGTCCCACTCGGGACAACATCATAGTAGATCCGAACCCGGCTATCTGGAGCCGACTCCCACAGCACCAACCGATGACGCTTTAAGATCATGCATAAACCACCGACTAGCCTCCCACACGAGGAGACGACCTCGACAACTTTGAGGAGAGACGAACTCAAGCGCCGATGCGATCGGCTGAGCACCAACAAGATCTTTGATGCTACTATGAACGGCTTATCCGGGGACATACCCTACATGTCGGAGGCATGGTTCTACGACTCGTTCAGAACTAGGGAAACAGCAACAAGCTACCTCCTAAGTGGGAAGATCCCTACAGGATATTCGAAGCCTCCCGACCAGGGTCGTTTAGATTAGCTATGGAAGATGGTCGAGTCCTCGCCAACTCCTAGAACATTGATCAGCTCCGGAAGTTTTATGTGTCAGTACCAAGAGTAAGTTCACATAGTTGTTGCCCATCCAGACCTGTCACTCCGGGTACCTCTACCTAGATGCACTCTCGAGTACGCACATGCATGGTCATCTCAGGACTACCTGAGTACTCAGACATATCCACGATAAAGAGGTCAGAATGGCATGCACTTATCATATTTTAATTTCTAGTTGTTATTATTTATGATATTTAGTTCTTTGACTACCTATCCGAGATTCCTTCTTGAATGGCCAGTCGGGGCCAGGACAAGTAACTGGTATCAGGGAAGTAACAACGGTGTATGATGCGAGTACCAACAACTCAACCCCCGTGAAGGGAAAAGAGTTCTGCGCTACGGTCTCGTGGGACTTAAGGGAAGCCCCTTATCGTATTTACAAGTGTCATTGAGCCCTGGAGCCTTCCACTTGACTAGACCTAAGGTCTGGCTGACTGAAATCCTTGGCTTGTAGCAACGTTCTCCCACCTGGAGCGAGGAGAGAGAAGGAGGTACAGATGTCATACGTCCGCGGAGCGCCCGATACCACGTCCTCGACGTGGCCCACCGACTAGTTTGAACAGAAGATGATCCGGATAAGTAGTGAACTTTGTCGAAAGCAGTATAGGTCGGTTGGGACTCCGTGCACGAATACCTATGTTTCTTCTCTCGTGAAGGGAAAAGGATTTCTGCGCTACAGTCTGGTGGGATTTAAGGGAAGCCCCTTATCGTGTCTACAAGTGCCGTTGAGCCTCGGAGCCTTCCACTTGACTAGACTAAGGCCTGGCTGAACGAACTCCCCGATTTGTAGCAACGTTTCCCGACTCGGGCCAAGAGAAGAGGCTAAAGTGCCAAGTGTAAACGTTGTCGCTACTTACCTATACCCAGCTTTCGACAAGTTCTAGCATGCAATTTCTATGCGAGTATTTTAGACAAATGCTCAGTTATTTAACCCAAAAACGCCAAGTCTCTTATGGATCAGGTGAAGTACAGAGAAGCGTAGGTACGTCAAGCCTATCTACGAAGGTTTGTTTCACGCCCACCTGGTTACTCGAACAACTTGCCAGCTAGTTGGGACCTCTCCACCTCAAGCTTGGTCCCCCGCTCGGACTCCGACTGGATCAATTGCTCCTCTAGATACTGGGTTTCTGAGTGGAGGGAGTCCTTCCCGGACAGAGCGAGCAAAAAGGCAAAAGGTTAGTTTCGATAAAAGCAAATTACGACTAATGATTTCAGTTGTTGATTACATCTAGAAGCACCACGACTGGGGGCTGGATCTCTGCCCCAGTCGGACGACAGGCGTCCTGAGCTGGGGGCTCAATTAACTCCATAGCCGACCAACCCCATGATGGAACTAACGACTTACGACCCTGACAAATGCACCATGATTCTCCCATGTCTGTGAGGATAGTGCTAGAAAAATAGATGAAGATTCTTTTATCAGCATGCAAAATTTCCACTGCAACTATTCAAATTCCAAAAAATCCACTGGAATGACGCGTGTCCTTGATCTACAAATCAGGATGATATTGGAGAAACTACTTTTAAACATCCACTCGGATGCGAGACCAACTCGGGGGCTTCCATAGCCACTCGAGTGCCCTCAATATCCCGAGTAGCGTATTTGGAGATTATCAAAATCCTGAGAAGATGAGCATGCTACTCGGAGAACCTAAGAAGACAACTCGGAATTCGCCTGGTCGGAATGTTTTTCCCCGATTGGGTTAAGTTTTTCTTAAAGTCACCGAGGCCTCATTTCACGTACTGATGGGGGGCTTGATGATGATTAGTATAGTATTTCATATGCGAGGTAGTACCCGTATACAATACCTTGATACCCGGTGTAGCTAACATGTTCGTGAAGGACTCCAGGAGATAAAGAACCCCTGAAGATACCAGATACCCTTGGAACTAGGATGTCTATCCCTACGTTTGAGGAAGTTAGAGTCCTATTTGGAGATGAGTCCTTGTCTCTTACGACATGGAGTATCCTCTATAAAAGGACCCGGTAGCCCAAGTTGAGCTAGATCAGAAAAGCCTGGCAGAGCTTACCAGACAAGCAACAAGAGCCAAGACACAAGGCCTGAGAGATCAGAAGAGCATTAGCAGATTCAGCCCTAGCAATCTCCACGAGAAGACTTGCCGTCTCGAAGGAGTCGGGTTCCGCCGATCTACTCAGAGAAGACCCCGTCTAGGTTTAGATCCCATCTAGGCTAGACACTAAAAAATCCTTGTAAGCTACTCATTATTCAATATATACAAATAGGATGTAGGATTATTATCCTGAGGGAGGCCCGAACCTATATAAAAATCCTTGTCTTCTGTGTCCCAATGCTGCTAGACGACGGCCCCTGGGGTCCCTAGCCTTCAAATAAATATTCTGCTCACGACAACCGTAAGATCGGCGCTTTACTAATCGTTGATACATATAAATAGAGAATGCTATATAGCTACTACTACACACCCCATAGCCTTGATGTACTATTCACACATCATTTAGTTCATCAAAAACAAAAGATAGATTGATTTCATTATGGAAAGTACCGACGAACAAGCCAATCTTGAAAGTTCTGATGAAATAGATGAAGTACAAGGAGGGTACAATCTATAGTGGCTTGCTGTGGGTGATGGTCTATGGGGTGGAGATGGTGGTATTAATGATGGAGATGGAAATTGTGGTTGCCGTTGGCGTCTTTGTTCTTTCCTGAAGGCTTCCTTGTTTCTCCACAACATTTTATTTGGCCTCTGCTTGCGAAACTCCACTGGAAGTATGCAAGGGACAAAGTGGATCTCCTCGCGAAGAGGTGGCGGTGGTTGAGGCTAGTGGGCCCAGGCGGTAGGGGCAGGTGGCCTGTGGAGCCACCCTCTTTGGCCGCTTCACTCCCCCACTGGTTGCCTCCTTTCATGTGAAGAGTTATCCCTCTAGAGTATACCCGAATATGCTCGACTTTGTGGTTTTTGCAGTGTTTTTCCCGCATGTAGAAAATAAAGGTATAAGTAGACAGTTCGCCAGATTATTTAATAATTTAGATAAATGATTAAAATATATAATAGAACTATATCAAAAATGCATTATTAAACTCAGAATAATAGATACGTTTTTTATGTATCAAGCTTCCCCAAGCTTAAACTCTTACTCGTCCTCGTGTACAGTATCTGTAAGGAATTTAAGTTTGATGATGACTTTAAGTTAAAGAAACCATACCAGATTATTATATCATGTGCCTTGGATAAAGTAATACCTAAGAAATCTTATGAAAGAAATACTGCAACACATATGCATTTATCCAAAAAGAATTATGACTAATCATTAAACCTAAGGTCGTCTATGAAAGTCAAATGCTAAGATCATAATAAGCACGTAAAATAAATTCTTTTTAGTATACTTCCTACCCATAGCTAGAAGGTAATAGAATGTTCGAGGTAAACTAGAGAGCAATAGAAGATCACAACGAAACTTTCACCGATCACCAACTAGATGCAAGTGCAAATACATAAATATGAATATTCCGAGAATTCTCGCTTTTGAAAGAACAAGCTAAGTTTTTTATTGGTTACCTTTTGTTTCTTCTAATCATCCACGATGTCTCATGTTTCCGATCACTAAAAAAATAATGTGGGGTAGAGAAGACTTGATCAATAGAAATAGAAATGCTCTTGCAGTGCAAAATGATCCCCAGGCCCTAATGATGTCCTAGTTATCGATATTGCAATAGGAGTAGAGATTGCCATATGAATACACAAGTGAAACTATATCACATAAAATAGAAGCTCTCTAATAATATAAGTGAATAACATGGGCATAGTGAATGCTCCAGAAAGATATAAGTGAAGACCACGAGCAAAAAGTAATGCTATAAAAAATATAAGTGAAGATCATGAGCTAATAAACAAAGCTTTAAAAGATATAAGGGCCTGTTTGGTTGAGCTGTGCCTATTGACAAAGCTATTGTTGGCTGGCTGGCTGGAAAAGCTACTGTGGCTGTCGGAAAGTGAACATATGGCTTTTGGTTGATCTAAACCATCTACAACATTTTGGAAAATGAGCACTGAAGCTTTAGCACATTGCAAAAAGCTAATAGAAGGCAGCTTTTTCAAACAGCTGAATTTGCACTACGAAGCCCACAACTACCATTGGCAAAAGCTGCTAAAAAGCTGGCTGTTTGGTTGGGCTATAGCTTTTTCCAGTGAAAAGCTACTGAAAAGCCCAACCAAACACCGCCTAAGTGAAGCATATGAGCAAAATGAAAGTTTCTGCTTGAAAAATATGCACTAGGCTATAAATAATTTATCTCGCATAGACGAATAACAAGAGTGCATAAAGAATATGGTACCTCTTATTTACCTTTTTTCTCTTCTTTCTTTTTTTCTTTTCTTTTCAAAGCCCTGCAACACGAGAGTTACACAGACAATACAGGTGTTGCTAGTGGCGAGATAAGAAAAGGCATGGCTATGACACAATGGGAACCATATTAGAAACTCTGAAGAAAGAAAGCAACAGATGTTGGGCAAAACAAAAGATGCAGGGAAAAAGAAAAGAGATCACTAGTACAAAAAAGGCCATTACAGGCGGTTCGGAAACTCCATTACAGGCGGTTTCCCAAACTGCCTATAAGCAAGGGCCTGTGATGACCCCCCCTCATCACCTATAAACAAGGGCCTGTGATGATGCATATCACAGATCCTAATCACAGGCGGTTCTAAACAATATCCGCCTGTGATATTCGCTCATCACAGGCGGTTCTACATAAGAACCGCTTGTGATGATGCCCTCATCACAGGCGGTTCTAAGTAAGATCCACCTGTGATAGGTCTTACATCACACCTAATTATTCGATATTGTCGCCTAGCAGCAGTAAACAAAACAGACAATACATATACATATCCATACACTCATCTCATTCATTCATAGTAATCAGATTTGACTCATATTGAATCATAGAAAATAGATAAATATACATAAATTGAGTCAGAAAATGAACTCTCATCAAAGTCATCAACATCATATCTCACAAAGTAATTAAACTTCCAATTTCATCCACCACATGTCACATAAATTCAGTAAATTCAGCATCCATATATTACTATACAAAGAAATACATCTCACTTGTTAACTAAGACGAACTCACCTTCCTCCATGTCGTAGGCGTGGAATTGGCCATAAGGATCGAGAACATCCCTAACAAGGAATGCAGCGATATGTTCTCTTATCCGGTCCTGGTGGATGAATCCAATGTCATCTTCAGAATGCCTTTCGTCTGTCGATCAGAATATATATTAAAGTCATGTACTTATAATGAAGAGAAATATAATAGTACTTATCGCAATATCGTCAAACCTTAGTTTCATTTTTGCTAATGTTAGTGAGCATGATTTCCATATTGTGGCAAACGTAGAAGCCACAAACATTGGTTCCTCCTTCTTGTTGGTGGCACTAGTAATATATAGAATTGGTTAGTAATTGGAGATCGTCATTACGACAATTCACCTAAAAAATTTATTGAGTACAGAAAGATACACTAATGCCGGAGTCGTGTAAAAGGGGCTGCTTGGCGCCTTTTCCTCCGTTCTCGATGTAGCCCTTCCACACATTACGTGAATCAAAATGGTTTGTGTTTGGTATTGCAACATGAAAGGTGTGAACGTTAGATTTGAGTATGTTGAAAATATGCTTACTTGCTCAAAATCTTCCAAGTATTTTGATGTCGAAGTTTGCTCATAATAACGAATCCAAATACATGACCCTTGGATGGTTTGATATAAGGACAACAAGAATCCAATGCTCTCGGCATGTAGTTAAGCATTGATGGTTAGTGAATTCATGTTATTTTGGAAAATAAAGTTTAGCCTTGGATGGAACACTTACGCCTGATTGTACGGAAAAAGTATGAATTCCTTATCGTCTTGAGCAAGTAAGGCGTTTAGCACGTACTCGGCAACAAAGTCTTTCGCTGCTGCGATCATCCCTGTGGAGACAATGTGTGGGTCGAGGAACCCTATGTTTAAGTGTTTTCTTCTGCATTATTCAACCATCATCCTACACATAAAGAAGGTATGAGTTACATATATGTGGATATAGTTCGTATAACACGTAAGTGTACCATGATTGTGAACACTTACAGTGTGTAGC
Source organism: Stipa capillata (assembly GCA_019208055.1). Lineage (NCBI taxonomy): Eukaryota > Viridiplantae > Streptophyta > Magnoliopsida > Poales > Poaceae > Stipa > Stipa capillata. Next base: position 110,229 of record JAGXJF010004815.1, on the reverse strand, counting down.
ATCTGACGATACAGACTTTGAGGGACCAGAGGTTGTAGAGTTCTCACAAGTCCACGAAGTTCACAAAGAACTAACAGTTCTCAAACTCGTGGTGGAAATGTCCCCTAGTGAAGTCCACCTTGATAGTTGTGATCCATTGATTTATTGGCTTCTTCACCTCCTTGAGGTAGTACTCGTGCAACTCGCGGGTATATTTTCTGAGGTGATTGAGTGCCTCTAGCGATTTGAGCCATGGCTGTCCTTCAACATATTTTTTGGCCAATGCTGCGAAGGGGAACTTTTCTTCAATGTAAAGGTGTGTGACGATGACATAACACCCGGCTATCGTCATGGAGGACAAAGCAGGCCCTCTGGACACAGGGTGGGCCAGGCCGACTACTCAGAGTCTGACTTCTACACGGGGGTGCCTCATCGACTTGGAGTACAAGATAAGGAAACATACCCACCCGATATACTCAGATTCTAGTTGTTACCAATTAGGAGATCAATCTGTAAACCAATCTGGACTCTTGTAACCCTACCCCCACCGGCTATATAAGGACGGGGAGGGATCCTCTGATCGGTAGGCAATCCAAGGAAGCAGCATAAGCTCTCCTATTCTTAGACACACAAACCCTAGCAGCCTAGAGAACTATTCTCGAGGTCTTGCGGCAGTCGGGATACAAGCAATATCATCCACCAAACACAGGACGTAGGGTATTACCTCTTCTCGTTGGCCTGAACATATCTAAACTTTGTGTCCCATGTGCACCCATCAAGATCTGCTGTGCACGCTTCACCCTGCATTCATTATTGTCGGATCAAAACACCGACAGTTAGTGCGCCAAGTAGGGGAGCTGCGCACAGATCCATCTGAACAGATCCAGATGAATTTCTTCAACAACATGGCAACTTTGCTCCAAGCCGATCCGCGAGGTTCAGCCTCTCGGTTTCTGTCGCCGATCCAGGGCAAATTTTCCATTTTGGAAAACTCGACTTCATCTCTGTGACTCGGCACCCAGCCGGTCGACGGAGACTTCACCGTTTTCCTCGCTGGAACTCTCCTCCGAGTCACTGGCTCTGGCGGCCACCTCAGAGGACGAGGTCACTCGACAATCCGATCCACTACTTGAACACGGGTTTCTACCCGTCGAGCAGGGATCCCGACTGGTTGGCATAATCGAGTCTCTCTTGCCCATCCTCGACTACAACTCGGATGGCTTTGAGAGTTCGGGAAGCTATCACCCTTCTCGGGAGGTCTTCATGGCTGGCAGCCCCTACTCAACTTGAAGCCACTTGGCTCTGACTCCTTGCCAAAGAGGAAAGACTGGCCGAGCAGCAGACCATGCTCGCTCGCCAGCATGAAGAAAGACAACGCAACAATGACATGCGAGATCGAGGATGCCAAGTCAACAACACACTCTGCATGCGTGAGAGAGATGGCGTCCCGATATTCCCGCTCCCCAGTTATAACCTCGTTGCTGCTATGGTGGCGGCGCGAGCCATCAATATCCCCGAGGGTACCCCCGGGCATGACGACCTCCGATGGCTCTGGATCCTGATGGAAAAGGCAGCTCTCCAATAGGCCGAGATCTTCAGGGACCGCGCGGTTTCTCCTGCAAACACTTGGAGTCGGTGTACTTCCCCTCTAGGGAATTTGCACACCGCCGAGGGTCGCCGTGCCAACCCGGGGCAGCATCAACCAGCCGGGTTGGTTCGTAACCGGCTCGGACTAGACCGCGATGCACGGGACACCCTCAACGCAAGACGCCGTGCTCGTCGTGACACGGGGAAAAATAATCACCCTACTGGGTCAGTCCACAGCCGACTCGGACCCAACCGCGATGGACGGAACGACGCCGAGGCTGGGCACCACGCACGGCGGGATGCCGGGAGAGATAATTGCAGCGGCCACCATGGCGACAGCCGTGCTACTAGTCAGCGTCGCTCTTCGACTCCTCCTGACATGGCCTATGTGGGCTCGAAGGCGTTCGGCCCTCGCATCTACAACGTCATCTTCCCGCCATGATTCCGAGTCACCAGCATCGATAAGTATACAGGCGAGACTTGGCCAGACATCTAGCTTGCCGATTACCACACGGCGTGCAGAACCAATGAAGGCAATGACTACGTCACGATCCACTACTTGCCCCTGTTCTTAGCCGACTCAGCCCGAGCTTAGCTGACCAGCCTGCCTCCGGGCAGCATCCAGTCCTGGGCTGATCTAGAGACCCTCTTTGTGAACAATTTCTAGGGCACCTACAATAGGCCTGAAAACGCGTGGGATCTTCACAGCTGCACTCAGGAAGCAGGCGAAACCCTCAAAGAGTACATCCAGCACTTCTCCAAAAAGAAGAACTCTTTGCCAAAAGTCTGGGAGGGCGATATCATCACCGCTTTCTCCAAGGGTGTTCGAAGCACAGATCTTGTCCATAAGATCACACGTAAGAATCCTCAGACTACGTGCGAGCTTTTCGATATTGCAAACAACTTCGTGACTGGTGAAGAAGCTGTTCGCAGCGCAACCAAAGACGACAAGGGGAAGGGCAAGGCTTCCGAGTTTGGTTGCCCAAGAAAAAACACCAGAAGCGCAAGAGTGGAGACCCCATTGCTGCAGCCGAGCGCGCTTCACAGCATCGACCTCAGCGTGACAATGCCACTTTTGAGGAGATGATGAGCTAGCCGTGTCACTTCCATGGGCCAAAGTCCAATCATCTCACACGTGATTGCAATCTCTTAAAGAATTTGAACAAGCCTTTCACCCCCAACCGGAACAAAAAGGATCCTCCCCCGGACGAGGGCGACGAATTCCCAAAGGAGACTGCGTACCTTATGATCTTCGGCGGCCCGAATGGCTATGAGTCCAAGCATCGCCAGATGCTCACAGACCACAAAGTCAATGCGATTGAGCTGGCAGTACCCCAATACCTATGATGGTCCGAGTCCGTGATCTCCTTCGACCGCTTGGATCTTCCCGACTCCATACCTCACTCTGGAAGGTTCCCTTTGGTGGTGGATCCAATCATCCGTGATGTCCGCCTCACCAAGGTCCTCATGGATGGAGGGAGTGGTCAAGACCCTAGACGACATGAAGATTTCCTGCTCAGAGGTCACGCCCACTGGTGCACCCTTCCATAGGGTTGTACCCGGCAAGCTGGCAAGGCCACTCGGGCAGATCGCTTTAGCTCCAAATGCATTAATTTTTGTGGATTCTGAACCGTGAGGGAGTAGAGCTGCTAACAAAAAATACAAGAAAAAATTTAAAAAATAAAAAATTTCACCGACAAATTCGGCCTCTAAGAGTGACTTTTGCCCCGAACGAAAAATCGCCGCTACCGAACCCTCCGTTGAATTTCTTCCCGAGCTCCAAATATAGTATTTTTGTGGATTCCGAACTGTGAGGGCGTAGAGCTACTATAAAAAAATTCGAGAAAAAATTTAGGCACTAGTAGAAAACAAGCCAAAAAGACACAAATCTTGACTTGGGAGGATCTTCCTTACCTCAAATCGAAGCGAAACTGCCGTGAAGCCTCCACCTTGTTCCTACCAGAAGAATGATGGGAAGAGAAGAGCCTCCTTTTGACGGGAATGGTGAAAGGAGAAGGAAGGTTGAAGGGAGGAGAGTAGAGTGGAAGGGAGAAGAAGAAGAAAATCTGGATCTGGCCGTGCACTGAATTGAATTATATAGTCCCCTCTGCCTGTGCACTGAGGGAAAAATTTTGGGTTTTGAAATTTCAGAGTTGGCGGGATTCTGAAATTTTGGGTTTGAACACATCCGAGGCGGTTGTAAATATATAACCGCCTCGGATATGCACCTTATCCGAGGCGGTTGGATATTTACAACTGCCTAGGATATAATTCGAGGCGGTTGGATATTTACAACTGCCTCTTATTATCCAAGGTGGTTTCTTCCGAAATCCTTATCCGAGGCGGTTGGATATTTATAACCGCCTCGGATATCAGTTATTGGAGGCATTTTAACCTAACCGCCTCAGATATGGCACCTCGGATGGACGATTCTGTACTAGTGACACCTCAATGTTTCACCCTATTTATGGCGCAAGGGCCTTGTATACGAGCCGCGTGAAGGTTGCCCTAGCATTCTTGAGCCCGAAGGCCATCCGAATGTAACAGAACATTCCGGAGGGCATGATGAAACTCGTCTTCTCCTCGTCTTCTTTGACCATCCATACCTGGTGATACACGGAGTACACGTCCAGGAAACTCATGAGCTCGCATCTCGAGGTGGCATCGACCAGCTGGTCAATCCGTGAAAGTGGGAACATGTCTTTTGGACACGCACGGTTGAGGTTGGTGTAGTCAACGCACATGCGCCACTTCCCGTTAGCCTTCTTGACGAGGACGGGGTTGGCGAGCCAGTCCGGGTACATGACCTTGCGGATGACTTTGGCCTTGTAGAGCTTGTCGACTTGCTCACGGGCCGCGGCCTGATGTTCTACGCACATTCACTGGAGCTTCTTCTTCACAGGTCGTGTATCCGGCTTGACGTACAGCCGGTGCTCAACAATCTCTCTGGGCACGCCAAGGAGGTCTTCGTGCTCCCATGCGAAGAGGTCGTGGTCGGACCGGAGGGTGTTGAGCAGAGCCTCTGTGATCTTTGGGTCGAGGTTTGCCCCGACGAGCACTGTCTTGATGGGGTCTTCCTCCAACAGTGGTACTGCGCGCGTCTCGCCATCAGGCTTGGGCTTAGGGAACCACCACCCGGATGTTGGGGGATCGGCAGCCCCTGGGGCGATCTTCGCGCCCTCGGCCTCGGCGTGAATGGTATGGATGTAGCAAATAGCCGCCTGGATGTCGCTGTCAATTTTTCGGGACAAGTCTTGATTGCCTTGGATAGTAATGACACCGCAGGGGGACGGGATCTTCACGCAGAGGAAGGCATGATGAGGGATGGCACCAAATTTGTTCAACGTGACCCGGCCAAGGATGACGTTGTATTGGTAGGGGAGGTCGACCACGTCGAAGACGATATTCTCCTGGCGCTTGCGCTCCCCTTCCCCGAATTCCACCGGGAGCTCAATCTTCCCGAGCCCTAGGACCGGCTCGCCTCCGAAGCCAAGGAGCAGGATGCCTGCGAAGGCGAGGCATACCCGCGGAACCCCTATTTCCGCGAAGGTGGATGCGAATAATATGTCCACCGAGCTTCCTCCGTCGATGAAGACACGACGTACCTCACAGTCATTTATGACTGCCGAGATGACGAGGGCATCGTGATGGGGGAGGCTAATCCCTGTGGCATCCTCGGGACAGAAGGTCACAGTAGCACCGACCCACGAAGGCAGCTCGGTGGGTGGGGACGAGTTGATGTGCTGCACCTGTCGCGTATAGGCCCGACGCTGTCGCTTGGATGGGAAGGTGTGGGCGTGGCCGCCGGTGATGGCATGCACTATGCGGCGCCGTGGATCCTCAACTTGCTTCGGTGGCTCCCTAAGGAGCAGGAGCGGTGGTGGAGGCGGCAGGGCCTGACGTTCTTGAGCTACCTCGCGGTCGTGTCACGGGGCGTCAGTTCTAGTAGCCAGCCCTCGCTGCTTGATCGCTCGGGCGGCGGCAACTAGATCGCATTCCGCGGTGGTATGGAAGGCCCAGCCCTGGAGCTCGCAGAATACTCAGTTCTCCGCCGGACCTTCATCCTCCGCTTCCATTGTTGCTGCCTCTTCCGCGCCTGGAGTCGGCTCCGTGCCCCTGACCTTGACCGCGACCTCCACATGGGTAGGCTTGGCCACGGGAGTTCCGCTCGGGATGGCCCGACTCGTGGCCTCGGTCACCGTTATGTGCCTGCTTGGCGGGACGACGCTCCTCCTCTTCCACATGGTACACGTCCTTCTGCCTCCTGGCGCGCCGGTAATAGGTTTCCGCTTTTGGCCCGGTCCAGGCTGCAAGCGCATGTGCCTCTGCCTGCCTACGGGCCTTTTCGTCCTCAGACTTAGAGTAGGTGCGCATGATCTCGTATAGCTCCGCGACTGTCTTTGGCTCCTTCCTATCGAGCTTTCCTGTCAAGTCGGGGTTATAGATCGCGTGGAGGGCGGCCTCGCACATGCTCTTATCAGTGATGTCCGGGATTTGGCACTGCACTTGAGCAAAACATTGCGTGAAGTCACGTATCGACTCGTCGGGGGCCTGCTTGAGGGAGAACAGGTCTGAGGAGGTGACTTCCTTGTTCCGGTGGGCTATGAAGTGGCTGGTGAGCTTGTTGCGGAGCTGTTCCCATTAATACACCGAGCGAGGAGCCAGCCCGAGGTACCATTTCCGAGCTAGGCCGGAGAGCACTAGTAGCAACCCCTTTGTCATGATTGCCTCGCCGCCTCCCGCCGAGGACACAGCGGTCTCGTACACTCTGAGGAATTCAACTGCGTCGGTGTTCCTGTCGAAGCTGGCGATACTGGGCGCTCGATACTTGCTTGGCCAAGGCGTTGCCGCCAGTCCTGGGCTCAGCGGGTTGTACACATCGGTGAGGCCCGGGACGTTCGACGACGGTGGGTAGGTCCTGATTTCGAGTTGGTGAGGGGCAATATACTAACCATCTCAGATGGTGGAGCTCTGGGCGCGGCGGAGGCACTGGGACCCACATCGGGTAGTGCTCCGTCGAATGACGCAACGAGGCTGGGGCCTGCCCGCCCGGCTACGCGATGAAGTGATGGAAGGGTGGGTAGCTCGGGCCTTCCCCCACACCATAGAGGGATGCTGTGGCCATCTCTCGGCTGACATCCAATTGATGTCGCAGGGCGGCGGCTTCTTCGGCGGATGCTGGTGCGGGAGGAATTGCTCTTGCATGGCTGTCGGCCATGGCTTGGCGGAGGGCGACGGCCTCCTGCGCTCCCACCAGGGACGGCAGCCTGGCATGTGCCTGTGCCTCCGCCACCTCCAGCATGACATCCTCGGCTGCATGCGTGTTACAACGGGTTTGCTCTCGTGCTTCAGTTAGGGTCTCATCCAGGCGGTATCGCACTGCTGCTGCCTCGGCCGCTTCGGGGATTGGCGGCATAGCGCTCGGTGCGAAGTAGGCCTGCCACAGCACGAGCGTTGTTCGAAGCTTGGAGGGCTTGGAGGGCCTCAGCCTTCGCCCTAACGAGCTCCTCCCATGGGGGAACAAGCGAGAAGCAATGCACGAGGCAGTCGTCGATGTAAATCCATTTTTGTATTAGAGCGTGGGACCTGGGGTTTACAAGTGAAGAAGCTCCTCCCCCTCTACCCCCATGGAGGGTATTCATAGGGTTTGAGAATGGAAAAGGCGAGATTACAATTTGGTCCTCACACGAGGGGAAGTACAAGGGCATTATGGTCATTTCCCTATCCCAAGAGGATATTGGGAGAATATTTTTGGCATCTTTGGGGAATATTCTTTAGCACCTTTGGATGAATCCCTAAGCATGTTGAGGTGGTATTTGATGATGATGGACATCAGGGTGGTCCCTGACGACGTCGGCGTAGTCCTCAATGGTGATGGACATCGAGGTGGTCCCTGACGACCGACGACGTCGACGTAGACGGTGTAGTCCTCAAGGGGGATGGACGTCGAGGTGGTCCCTGACGACCGACGATGTCGACGTAGACCTTTACGAGAAAATTTCAAAAAACGGGCTAGCGTGGGGACCCCTTCCCCAACACTTCCGCAACTCTTATGAAATCTGACATGCCACTAATGTACCATTCACTTGAGCGGTTATCATCATACATCAAGTTTCGGTCCATCTACAGGACAAATTAAATAAATTTAATTAATTCGTGTTAAATATTGAGGCTCACAAAGTGCATACCATTTAATCTATACCATATTAGTTAATATTATCATTACTATTTAGTTTTGACTACATGTAAGTAATAATTACTAATAGTCTTTTATTTCACGACCAACAATTACTATGTCACCCATATGGTTTTGACTATATGTGAATGATGCATTCATGAAGATATGACCTACCAATAATTATAAATTATTTTCGACAAGTATAACTTAATATAACACTTACTTGATAAACAAAATTTTAATTCATCATGTCATTACTATGTGAGTTTTAACTATATCAAAACATTCTCAAAAGAATTTTCCATACAAACTTTTCGCAATTACAACTTCTTACTACGAGACAAGATATATAATTGTAAAATCAAAAATACTCAAATATACTATATATACATGATTAATCTAAACGTGTCTTTAATAAATCTAAACCATTCAAATATATCATTTTGCCACCATAAAAAAGCTAGCCACATCCTCAACATAGTAACTAAAACAAATTCATGCCTCAAATACAACAAAGCCAAATAAAATTTGCCATAACCTTGTTAGATCTACATTCTCTCTCTTTACCATATTACATCTACCAAATTAATTAAACTTTTAAACCAATCACTAACCTTAGATCACTAATATGAAAGAGATATGCAATATCCTCTCCAAATCCATAGTTTTTGGGCTAAATAAATCCACTCGATTTCAGACTTGGTACAACCCAAAAACATCATTCCTTTTGGTTCGCGCAACCAAAAATTTATTCGGAAGGTCTACAGGAATTTCAATCTCCAAGCTCAAAAATCGCAAGACCTCCGCCGCCACTGCTGCTGTGTGTAAGAACATAACATTAAAGATAAGGAGCTCGATCTGGTGGGCTGTAATAAATGAACACCTTATCATAGACGGTTTAAAAAAAACCGCCTGTGATATGAACCGCCTGTGATAATGGCCATTAAAACCGCCTGTGATATGCCGTCTAAATATCACAGGCAGTTTTAATGGCCATTATCACAGGCGGTTCTTACTAAGAACCGCCTATGATATGTTGCGGTTCGCGTTTCTCCGAGTTAACCTAGGTGGTCCTCTTTGCGAACCGCTTGTGATCTACTGGAACAGAGACGGGTTTTTAGGATCCATCTGTGATGTGAGGTCTTTCATGACTCATTTTGTAGTAGTGGATACTGGATATAAGAGTTTTCTTGGGAGGAGACAAAGAGACAAGGTACCAAGACTGATACGGTGGACTCGCGAGGAATAAAGCTAATGCAGGAGAGAAGCGTTTCACAGCTAGTGAGGCCAGGGCCATGATTGCCAGGCATCTTATGGAGCTCGAAAAGGGGTTAAGGGGGTGAACTTAATCGCTGGACTCGACCAAGAGGTGATTGGCTCAAGGCAAATTTTGATGGAGCGTTTGACGCAACCAGGCAGGAAAGAGGATGCATGGGGCGTTGTGGTGCGCCAATGGTCACTTTGTTGCAGTAAGTGCCGGCAAGATAGATTTTTTTATTTTTTAAACCGATATTCATATATTAATTAATTGACTTGATTACAAGAATGCACCATCAATTCTGACACATAGGAGGGAACCGATTCATATAACACACGCAACCACATCTCACGTTTACCCAACTGCGCAATCGGAATGCGCCACAACATTCCCACGACGATTAACCTTAACAACCTTTACCATAGGTAAACATTGCATAAAGCCTGAAGCTTCAATCTTTAGGTCCCTCAAGGCTGACCTGTCCAGCTCGGTTGATGAAAGGAGACCATGCACCACAAGGGAATCTGTTTAAGAAAAAAGGAGAGTGAAATCGTAAAGACAAATGAAGCCAGCAAGATTCGTCTTGTGTGGGACGCGCTACAGGCGGAGACTGAGGCCTGTCTTGCTGCAATCAATCTATCTATGAGTTAATTGCATGAAACTACCATAATTGTGGCTAGAGTTTCAAAAAACCATCGGTTTTAACATTTTTCAAAAACCCACCGGTCTTGGGGCAGCTCTTCACAGATAGCACTGATCTCCCAGTAAACGCCAGTTGACACCCGTTCTGACCAGTGGGACCTAGCTGTCAGGCTGACGTGACACGGCGGTAACGGCTCGGAGGAGACGGACGTTAGGATGACAGGATTAATTCTTATAGTACAATGACAGGAAATAAAAGAAGCAAGAAATAAATTAAAAATTAAAAAAGAATCGGATAAGGATCCGGCAGCCCCCTGCCCCTTTCATCCTCATCCCCATTGGGGGCCCCCGCCGTTGCTCCCTTGGAGCTGCCGCTGCCCGTGGCGAGAGTCTACTGCCCCCGCCCTCAGCGGGCTCCACCGCCGGCGCGCAGCTTCGGCCCATCTGTGTCACCGGCCCGGGCCGCCTCTCCCCTCTGGTGCTCCTCCCACCATCGGCCGAGCCCCCAACTCTGCGCTGCCTTCCCTGAGCCGCCGTCTTGGGTCCGGTCGCCGCAGCTTTGCCGCTGGCCAGCTCCTCCTGCACCGCTCGTTCGCCGCCGGTCCACGCCTCCTCAAGCTCCACCTCTACCCCGCCGCGCCTCCCGGTCTTCTTCCACCCCGGCACGGCATACGTGCAGTACAGTTGGTACCTGCCCAATAACCACACCGAGTACTCGGTATACATCTCCGAGGAGGACGTGCGTAGGAACGTGAGTGTGGAGGAGAGGCTGCGGCAGATACCGCCAGACGCCTTCGACAGGTGAGGGGAATTATCCTCAGCCTCATCCCGACGGTGATCTACCACAGAACAGAGGAGGGGAAGCTAGAGATGTATAGCTGGAAGTATGAATTGTTGGGAGAAGGATTTGCTATTTGTCAGTTCACTAATTTCTAAACTCCAGGTTGGGCTTGAGGATTCGTGTGCCACCTCACCTTCTTCATCTCCGTTGGGCTCCGGTGAGCACTGCCGCAAATGGCGAAGCTAAGTATGACACGCGTGAGCCCCTGTCACATCCGATGAGGTGCTCGTCGGCGTGGCTGCTGGTGCTGCCGAGGTGCAAGTCGGAACCGGTGACGACGATAGTGGCGAAGATGGCGGGTGGGACCGGGGCGGAGGGGACGTCCTCTGGGTGCTTTTGGGCCAACAGGGGGAGCAGCGGCCGTCGGAGGCACGCGCCACCGCCAGCCCCCGCCGCTCCGGTGTCTTTGACCGGTCACTGAGCTGGTTTCCATATAGTGATGTTTTTTTTGTTGTGCTATTGTTATTAATTAGTAATAGCAATAATTTAGAGAAGTAAGCTGTAATTTCCTCTAGTCTCTGGGCAAAGATGTTTGTAAAAAAAGTTTACATAATCACGTTGGAAATCTTATATCATGGTGCCAGTATTTAGCTACTACCACTACTAGTCATGATTCATCTCTTTTAGTTCATCTGTGGTGGCCAGTTGATGTCTGTCTCCTCTGAGCCGTTACCGCCGTGCCACGTCAGCCTGACAGCTAGGTCCCAACCTATCAGAACGGGTGTCAACTGGTGTTTACTGGGAGATCAGTGCTATATGTGAAGAGCTGCCCCAAGACTGGTGGGTTTTTTAAAAAAAAGTCAGAACCGGTGGTTTTCTGAAACCCTAGCCACAATTGTGGTGGTTTTCATGCAATTAACTCATCTATCTATGTGCGAGTCTGGGTATTGTGAAGATTATTTTGGAGTCAGATTCAGCGAATCTTGTTGCAGAAATAAAAAGCTGTGATCTTCACCGTGCGAAGGCCGGTGTGTTAGTGCACGATACAAAGAGGAATTTTGAGTTTAGAATAGTGTAGCCCATGTTCTAGCTAGACATGGCGCGGAGTCAGGGCATGGTACCCATTTGTGGGTGGATGTGTCTCCGAACCTTGTATCGAGGTTTTTGACCAGTGAACTAGCTATATGCCTTTGGTTAATGAAATGAGATGCGTTTTTTTATATTAAAAAAAAGTCTAGATACAGTGGTGAGAAATACTTTGCTCGAAAAGCATTATAGATTCCTGTATTGTATTGTATTGCACCAGAGGCACTGTAGCAGTGAATCTAGAGCTTTTTTTACGGCATGGAAACCTCGTAGATCTAAACCACTTTCTCTTGATCAGATCGGGCGGTTGAAATCATACGTAGGTATAGGCATTGTAGCACCTCCGCTTTTCGTTCTGCTCGGAATGCTGGTATCACCGTTGTGCGCGCAGCAACTTGGGTTTTGGGTTCGACCCCGTCGATGTTTGGTAGCATCCCTGTTGTGCGTGCAACCCAGCTAGGTTCGTGTCGTGTGGATGGATCGAATTCACATGCCTCGTCAAATAAATATTTTGGGTATCTACAAATGTGTGCATTGAGTGCAAGGGTATGTACACCTATCTTAAATATAAGTGAAACATATGAACAAAGTGAATACTGCTTGAAAAATATATATGTACTAGCCAACAAATAATCTATCTCACATGAAAAATAACAAGAGCCTATAAAGAATATGGTATCTCTCTTCTACTTTTTCCTTTTTCTTTTTCTTTTCCTTTTTTTATCTCTCTTTTTTTCTTTTCAAAGCTCTACAACAGGAGAGGCACATGTGCAATACAGGTGTTGTCGAGATAAGAAAAGACATGGCTATGACACAATGTGAACCATATCAAAACCTCTGAAGAGAGAAAGCAACAGGTGTTGGGCAAAACAAAAGACGTGGGGAAAAAGAAAAGGGATACAAGTGTTTTCTTGGAAGGAGACAAAAAGAGATTCTCATTAGTATACTTCCTATTCATGTCTATAAGAGAATATACTGTTTGAGGTAAGTTAGAGAGCAATACAAGATTATAATAAAACTTTAGGCACTCATCTCCGAGAGGCAAGTCACAAATACAAAGTACAAAAATAAACAAGTTTGACTATGGAAGAAATCGAATACGATGACGAATGGATGCTTCCCCGTTCTTCCTTGAAGTCTCCTCTCGATTATTGGTGAAGATGGCTGCCCTATTGGTGGAGATGATCTCTCCTGTCAGATCCAATCTAAAGGCAGTTTTCTCTATAGTCACGTCTCCCGAAGTACATAGGAGTTAAAACTCTTAAATCTACCGCTTCCATGGGGTTCTATTTGACGAAGTGGCACTAGTACAGAACGGCACATAAACGACGGCTCATCCCAAATGGTTAACCATAGCCGTCACGTTTGTCGCACGTCCCAAATGGTTCCAATTCTCTAGCCGTTTGGGATAAGTTCTTCGAAAATTGACCGTTTGGGATGATATTACATCCGCGATGGTTAAAAATTTTAATCGTTTGGGATGTAATCCGAAACGGTTCATGAAACAGAGCCGTTTGGGATAAGTCAATTATCCCAAACGGCTCTATTTCATGAGCTGTTTTGGATGATTTTCGGTGTTCGGCGCCAAAGCCCACCGCGCGCGAGACCAAAATGCCTCAAGTCCTAAACCGCACCCCCCTCTCCACAGCCAAATCCCTAAATCCACACCACCTGTTCCAGCACCGCCTCCCCCGTGCTCCCCCAGCGCCGTCCCACCGTGCTCCCCTGCACCGCCCCGCTCGTGCTTCCCTAGTGCCGCCTCCCCCATGCTGCCTCCTCCGACCTAGCGCCACCTCGCCGTGGTCCCGCACGATGCCTCGCTGTGCTCCCCCAGCCAGCCGTGCCGCCCATGCTCCCCCAGCGCCGCCGGTGCTCCCCGCTTCTCGCATCTTCGTCCACATCACCAGTTCTGACGTCGTCCCCCTCAACACCACCTGTTCCAAGCCCAGATCTAGCCGCCGCTGCCTCCCACCTAGAAGAGGTAAGAATCCTATGGACACTAACAATCACAGGCAGAGAGCTCTAGATCTGGCGCTCCGGCACCGCTCCCGTGGTCTGTTCCAGGCCACACTCTGCTCGAAACCTGCATGTACCTCTATCTCTCTCTCTCTTTCTCTTTCAGATCTGCACGCAACTGATCCTGATGCTTGTTGACTAGTTTTAGTCCGAGAATGGCAAGGGGGACTGCTGTCGTCCCGTGGCAAGGTACCTAGCTAGTTGTGCGTCATGGTTTTTCTGGTGATCCTCACACTTGTGTGCTCTACTTGTTGCAGTGATCCAGAGCTTATTTACCTGACAGATGGTGCCAGCAAAGGTGTGATGCAAATGCTCAACGCCATTATCAGACGAGAGGGATTGGGTATCATTCCCCCCAGATTCCATGCTATTTCCTTCTTATAAGGACTAGTGTAACCCACATGTGGTTTGACACAAGTATATTTCTTCGGTTTTGCTATTTCTCAGGCGTCTGAGAAATACTTATTTCTCAGTCGATAGTTTGGACCGTCGGACGAGGCGCTGAGATTCGTGCATGTTTTTTGGGCTCGCATTGGGCCACGTATGGGCTTCGTGGGCTTTTTTGTTTTTCTGTGTGGGAATAGTTATCTTCTCGTCTTCCGCGCGCACTGTGTGGGTGACGTAGTTCGCGAGAAGGTTCGCCGACGATTTGTAGAGCCTGGGAGCTGTCGCTGCCGGGGCGATCCGCGACGCTGTACAGCTTCCCGCCGGTAAGCAGCTTGTCACGCGGAGCCAGGGGAAGGGAAGGGAAGAGAGTCTATCATACGTTCCCCATTTAACAGCTCAGGTTCTAGATCTAGGGATATCCTGTAGATGAATTCGTTGGTTAGGAAATCGTTGGGGGCAAGGGGGGGCTCGGGGGTCTTTGACCGAGTGCTTCGGCGGCGGAAACTGGGGCGTGGTGCTGGGGCCGCGGAGCGGGACGGCATGGCGTGCCCAAGGACCGGTTGTCCCTTGCGAGCGGTCGATTGGGGATGAATTAGCTCGCATAGCGATTCAAGTGTCGGCAGGGGCATTCGGGTTTATGTGCATGTGTGAGTGCATCCTTTTTTTGGATCTCAGTCTGGTTCCATGATTTAGCTTTGTTGTTTCCTGTCCTTTTTTCGGGTTTAGCTTTTGGTGCTGATGGTTTGATTGGTTGGTGTGTTAAGCTGGTGGTTTAGGTTGTCTGGTTCCATGATTTAGCTGATTGGTTTGTTCAGTGCGTTTATTTTTCTGAGGAGCTCAGAATGAACACATACATGTAGATGTTAATCATTGATGAAGATTTCTGTATGTGCACATTTCTGTATATGCAATAGTTTGTGTGACATACGTGTTTTTTGTGTTGTTTATTTTTCTCAGCTGTGTGCTTCTGTAGTATTATTGGCTTTCTTTTTGTGTGTATTTTGTTGAATGGTGGTTTTGCTTTTGATCTTAATGGATATAGAGATGGTAAGCATGATGCACTCTTTTTTTTATGTAATATGCAGGTTCATGGGAGAGGGGTGGGTGATGGACAGCGAATATATTGTGTCGGAAGATAATGAAGTCAACTCTGATAATGAAGACAATGGATATTCAGCTGAAGAATTTGATGAGACGTACACCATGTCTGATAGCGAGGGTACCCATACTTCAGAAGACTCAGATTTTTTAGACAAGGAATTATTGAAGAACCTCAAAAAGATGGTATGCTACTGATTTTATGTCTTAAAGGGGTAGTCAAAAATAGAATGCATGAATTTCGAAATAGATGCATGAATATGATCCTTTTTTGTATTTTTGCATGTCCGCTAACTCATTTTTTTTGGCATGAAATCATAGGTCATGAAGAGTATGAAACGGAAGAAAACGCATAAGGTGAAGACTAATGGCAGAAGAAAGGTTTCTTCGTCAACCTTTTTTTTGTATTCCCTTTAGTTATTGGTTAGGTTTTAGCTTTTTTTCTGCGTAGTTGATGCATGTTGTACCAAGTCCTTTTTTCAGGGTTATTTTACCCTGACTTTTTTTTTGCGGAGTTACACTTTTTATATACAGCAGTTGCACACAAAAAAAATTAGTAACTACAGCTTTTGAAATGTGCAACTTATATTAGAAACAAGCTTACTTATGTGCAAGTCACACTTGTTATGATACATTTTCAGCAAAATTGTTGTGTATTCACACAAGAAGGATTATATTTACTCTCAACTTACCTTCTGAAATTTTTTTAGTTGCATCTCCTGTTTTACTCACTTGGCTTCAAGTTATACATTTTTTTAGTTCCATCTGCTATTTTATTCACTTAGGTTCAACTTATATGCGCAACTTATATTAGTTCCTTTCTTTTTGCTGATGTGCATTACTGTTCTGTACTTTTTCAGCAGAGGGTTAAACGTGATTGCGGAGTTACACTTTTTATATACAGCAGTTGCACACAAAAGAAATTAGCAACTACAGCTTCTGAAATGTGCAACTTATATTAGAAACAAGCTTACTTATGTGCAAGTCACACTTGTTATGATACATTTTTAGCAAAATTGTTGTGTATTGGCACAAGAGGGATTATATTTACTCTCAGCTTACCTTCTGAAATTTTTTTAGTTGCATCTCCTGTTTTACTCACTTGGCCTCAACTTATACATTTTTTTAGTTCCATCTGCTATTTTATTCCCTTAGGTTCAACTTATATGCGCAACTTATATTAGTTCCTTTCTTTTTGCTGATGTGCATTACTGCTCTGTACTTTTTCAGCAGAGGGTTAAACGTGATTGCGGAGATACAAAAACAAAGGCAGATGACTGTGGGTCCAGGGCATCTAGCAGATATAATGCATCCTATTTTTTTGATATAATCAAAAGTCTGTCTGTGTATCATAGGGATCTGATCTCAGGAATAGGTTTTGGCTCTCTCCTTGAGTTTGATGGAAGTGCATCTCCAAGATCATTTACATAGTGGATAGCAGATAATGTCAATGTTACAACTGAAGATATGTGCCTTGATAACAAAAGTATTCGAATCACACCCAAGTCTGTCAATGATGTGCTAGGAATTCCATTTAATGGCAGTGAAGTTGAAACTGAGTCTGAATCTGCCAAGGCTGATTTTCTTGCTCTTTTTGGCCTGACTGAAATGCCCACTATCAAATATTTTGGCACCAAGATATTAAAGAGTGTTCTGACTGATGATGAGTTCCTTAGATGCTTTATGGTGGTGGCTTTGTCCACCTTCCTTTGTCCTACATCAAGCACAAAGCCCAACACAAAGTATCTAAGTGCCTTGATTGACACCAGAAAGATCAAAGAATTTGATTGGTGCAAGTTTGTTCATGATTGGACAATTTGTTATATCAAGAAATACCAGAAATGTTCAAGGACTCTTGGAGGATGTCTGTACTATCTCGCAGTTATGTGTTTGTTTGCCAATTATAATGCATTCATATTCATTTGTGCTATATGTATTTATTTTATCTATCAATTTTCACGTAATGCATTTTTGTTGGCAAACGCAGGTGCGCTACTTAGATTTCTTGGATTTTGGTACAGCCCAATTGCCTCTCACGTTACCCAGAATTTTAGTGTGGAAGGGTGAAATGATAAAGGATTTCTGCAAACTTGATTTGCTCAAGCATGGGAAGTACGGAAAACGCCCTGTGAGTTTTATTTTTCTCTAAGGAAGTCATTAGTTTTCTATAACCTTTTTTTTCCCATGCATTGTTTATTGCTTTTCATATCTAAAATTTTACACAGATCAAAGATATAAGCCAAACATGTTATGCACCTACTGCTGCTATGCATAATACTGCTGCACGCATGTATGAATTTAGGAATTGCGTGGAGTTGATAATGGGGCAATCAATCAACCAAATGGTATTGTTTTTGTTCAGTTCTCCAAGTTTCAAATTTTCTTTAGTTCAATTCTTACTTATTTATTTATGTTACTCTAATATTACCAGGTTATTGGAGATATATGTTCGATGTTTGAAACTTATATTGAAAATAAAGATGACAATACTTGTTCACAAACACAAAGTCTATTGTTGAATGTTTTGAAATGTTTGGTAGATTCTACTTCATTTGCAACAGCCACAAACACACTTGCTCCTTATGTGAGCCATGGAGAAGGCAACACCGCTCCCTCAAATGACTATCATCAAAGCGATCAACAAACTATGAATTTTGAGTCACAGTCTACCGAGAAAGTTAACTATTCTGAAGACAATATGCAAAACTTAAACAATCCCTGCAACGAGTCTCAAAGTACAGTAAAAGTGAACTCAAACGGGTCGATTGAGAAGAAACCATTGCAACAAGGTATTTTACATTTAATCATCTTTCTATATTCAGTAAAGGTGAACTCAAATGGGTCGATTGTGTTGATGTGTACATTTTTCTATATTCAGTTGTAATCATTTTTTTTCTTTTTTTCACATGTGGCTATGTGATATCAAAGTTCCAATCAAAAAGCGGCAAAGGAGCTCACAAAACCATTCTAGCAGCCAACATTCCATTGATTCCGTTGCTTCACACACAAGGTTACATTCTAAGTTAAGAGAGACAAATGGGAAATCAGCATTCAACCAGCTTGACAACTCCACAGCAGCAAATAAGGTGAAACCAGTGTATTCAAATATATGATTGTGTTAAACTATCCTTTATACTAATATAATTTTGCTTCTTATTCATGTGTGTAATCATCAATATGTTATCTAAAGGAACTAGACAGCAAGAAGGTTTCATCTTGTGGAAAAAGTGCTAGTTTGGAACATATGTTGTCACAAGACGGTTGCACAAATTCAGTGCATGACTTAAGTCAGGGCAATGCAAATTGTGTTACTAAGGTTGATAACAATGAAGCGCCCACACAACACGGTATATTCAGCTGAAATCTATTTGTATGTTTTTTTTTATTCGGCTATAAATTCTAACGTACCTTTTTTGTGTGACATAGGTGATAAATCATCACCAAGTAAATCAAAGGCGGTGCCAATTGGAGCTGATATTCCACCTCACCCAATGTTTGCAAGCATTCACAATTTGAATAATCAGGTTATAAGCTTGTCCTTTTTTAGTTTTTTATCAGTATTACATATTATACAAATCTAAATTTTTGTCAATGATGCATTTATTCTTTTAAAAAAATTCGCAGGGACTCATTTGCTTCAATGCTTTGAGTTCAGGTTTAATTTTTCCACACAAGGATTTATTGATTTTCTTCTTGTAATAAATAAGCTATCCTCTAAGTCATTCCTTTTTTTGTTTCAGAATATGATGGAAACATGTCTACAAGGCGTAATATCAGCATGCTGAATTCCAATAACGCAAAAATTGGTTAGTTTGTGTTTCGTACATCTATTTTGTTTTGCAACATATATTAGTTTCCAATGTTGTTATTCCACATTGGATATCTTTTTTTTGTGCTTTATCCTTTTTTATACTGAAAATCATTATTTTCAAGACGCTCACATTCTGATCCAATGTTGAACAAGTCAAGAGTGTACTTCAACAGCACATCAAAAGAAGCTGTTCGAAACAAGAACGATATGGTTGATGATGAATATCCTTCTTTTAGAGCGCTAGATATCTTAGATAATCAGTTTGGAGAAGATGATCATGTTCTTGAAGATGAAAATATGAAACATCCAGAAAAAGAACACGATGACAACATTGATGTTCATGATGAGGTATATTTTTTTGACGTTGCATTTCTGTTTTTTTTAGCCTTCTATTTTTAAACAAGAAATCCCAGATGATGATGAAATTTTTGTTTTTATACTGATTGCAGCTATATTAATTGTTCATGACTTATCTTCTTGCAGCTATGCAACTTTGGGACAGCAATTCCAGATGATAGTGCAGATGATGAGTTTAGTATTCAATGTGCTCAAAGGAGACGTAGTTCTCTTAACTTTATTCTTTGTCTAGAACCAATTTGTGTTGTTGAACCGAAGGAAGAAACAATAATTTTAGTAAGTTTTTATATACAATAACTTATAATGTATACAAATTTTTTTTATTTCTCTTATTGCAGCATATTTGTGTGTTTGCAGAGTTCAGAGGATTCTCCAGAGGTTGTATACAAAGGTGAAAAGCGTTTTACATTAGTATGTAATGATTTGTGTGACTTATCAGATCAGGTGTACAACTTAGCAAGTAACAGCTCATCCAGTGGCAAGCACACTTCTCTTGGACCGAGACGCCTTGTGCAACCGAGTAAGTATATATGTTCGCCCTTCGGTGATAATACAACCCGTTTCTTAGTTCGGTCCGATGATCATAAGCTCTATGAATCCATAGTTCGGCTGGCTGATTCTGAAGAACATATGCAGTAAGTTCTTTGTGTTGTATTGAGTTTTTTATATCATTTTATTGTGAACTTCATGATTTAAGTTTTAAGTTGTCTTTTGTTTGCAGCAAATTTGCTGTTAATATAGACAATTGTAAGGTGACATTTTCGACATTTGGGAACTCTATGAAAAGGCGTGGTAATGTAGAAGCATATGTTATAAACTCTTTTTGTCGAAAGTTATTCAGGGATAATCACCCAAGAGTCTCGAAAAAGCATTTCTTTTTCCATACTATGAGTGTGAGTCTCTTAAAACATTTTTCCTACTTTCTCTTTGCTTTTGTTAGAGCATCAAAGGTTGCTTCGACCGTATATTTTAATTCATAATGCAGGAATATTTCTTGGAGAAATACCCAAATGAAAGAAAACAACAACAAATGAAGGAGAACACGATGAAAGCATTTGATGGTGCTGGAACAGCAAAGCAGCTACATCAAAGCGAGCTGGTACATTGTTTTTCCATTATATCATTTTTCCATTTTTTTTGTTGGTGTCTGACTTTAGTTCTTTTTGATTACTTTTATTACAGTTATTCTTCCCATCATTGTATGAATTCCACTGGTTTTTATTTGTTGTCGACTTGAGAGATGAAAAGTTTGTGTTCCTAGATTCATTGTATGGTGAGGAAAGCATCCATCATAAGAAAGTGCGCGGCACTATTGTAAGTTCTCATGAGACCCAAAACTTATGTATCTTGAACATATCTATTCTGTTCTAAATTTGTAATTAACTTATATTTTTGAATAATTTTTTTCTCTAGTTTTAGATAAAAAATTTCGTAAACACATGGTGCGAATGTGGTCTAAAGAGGAAAAATTTCGCCAATTTTGAAGTTGTGTATCCTCGAGTTAGTAAACAATCAAATTGGTTAGTACACAATTTTTCTATTTTTCCTTAGTTTTTTCTGGTTTTAGATAAAAACTGCTTCTTACTTTTTTGTTTTGTAGCAGTGTTTTTCTATTTCCTTTTGTTCTGATCTTTTATAATCTTATTTAGAATCTTTTATTTTTAAACCCAGTGATGATTGCGGTATCTTTGTGATGAAATACATGGAGTTGTGGAGCCCAAGAAATCAGCAAGGCGGGGCATTTTCCAGTAAAGATATACCTACTATTCGCACACAGCTTGCAATTGAAATTATGTTCTGCCCCCACAATAGCTTGGAAGAGTCAAAGAATATAGTACAAAGTTTCAATCCAAGGGTACGAGTTCATTTTTTGAAGGCTCTAGTTATTTTGATACTAATACTAGTACAAAGATCTTTCGTTTTTTCCTAAGTCTAAGACTAGTTCATTTTTTTTGTAGATGCATGGGAAATATGCTCGCCAAATGTGATTTTTTGAAGGCTTTTGTCAATCTTGGATATGCACACCAAATGGGAAATATGAACTTTTTCTATTTTTTCTTTTAAATCTGGTGGTTGGTACGATGTGACGGTGTATATGGTTGTATATGGGCAAATACTTGTATACAGTTTGAATGCAGTGATTTTTGCTTTTGTTTTAGTGTATCTTTTTGTTGTTGATATGAGATGAGATTGCTTGCAAATGGCATATAGATAGATTTTTTTTCTGTTGCTGTTTACTAAGTACAGGTTTCAGTATCAACATCATGGGACAAGAGAAGATACGAGATTGGGACACCTTACCTTCATTTTTGGGACTTTTTCGGTCCGCTACAGCTGCATCTACTTGGAAGTTGAAACAAAAGTCAGTTCTTGTACTTTGGTCTCTTGGTTTATATCTAATTAGAAAGAAAGCGGTGTTATTGACTGACATATATACCAAACTTATTTGTTTCGTTTAGGGTTGATAGTAGGTTCATTTGGTCTATCTAGTGTTGTACTATATGTTTCTGCAATATATGTTTTTGCCATTGATAGTATCTTTGGAGAAAAAGGATTTTTGGTGCTAACTAGTAAACTTGCTATCTGACAGATTGACAAGGCCCAGGCTGGTGTACTTGCGGGCATTGGTATGGGCGGCCTCTAAGTGTTTTCAGAATCTTATTTGAGAAAGGTTAAACCACATGGTAAGCTATTTTTAGGTTTTATGATAATACTTTGTGCTTTTCTTTATTATTGCAGTTTATAATTTGTCCATGTACAGTTGTGCAAATCTTAGTGTTTTTAAACGATAGGTTCACATATGTACAAGGAATATGCAATTGGGGTAGTTGTACATTTTACAAGCCATGAGTTGCACATTTTAAATTGTATGCAACTGCAGTATTAGGAAATGTGCAACCAGGGGTTAGTGCACATTTACAAGAGAGGGAGTTAGTTGCATGTTTTTTAGGGCTCGTATTGGGCAATATCAACATATGAAGTGTCTACGGAATCGTGTGTATTTGTGCTGCATGATTTTGTTGTAGCTACTCGCAAAAGTCGTATCTACAAAATGTGCAGGGGATATTGGTGCCCATTTGGAACTTGCAAGTTGGATGTTCTTTGAATTTTTAATTTTATTTTGAGGGGAAATGTTCTTTGAATGTGTTGTTTTACCTTGCTGGACTTTGCGCTCTTCGGTTGCGAGGTCAAAATGCTTCGAATCAAAGTTTTTCCCCAGTTTTGTACGCTGGCTCTCAATGGAAGCCCGGCCCAACTAACTGGCCCAAGTAACTGGGTGGGCTTTTTTGTTTTTCTGTGTGGGAATAGTTATCTTCTCGTCTTCTGCGCGCACTGTGTTGGAATGGTTATCTCCTCATCTTCTGCGCGCACTGTGTGGGAATAGTTATCTCCTCATCTTCCGCGCGCACTGTGTGGGAATAGTTATCTCCTCATCTTCCGCGCGCAGTGTGTGGGTGACGTAGTCTGCGAGAAGGTTCGCCGGCGATTTGTAGAGCCTGGGAGCTGTCGCCGCCGGGGCGATCCGCGACGCCGTACAGCTTCCCGCTGGTAAGCAGCTTGTCACGCGGGGGCAGGGGAGGGGAAGGGAAGAGAGTCGGCAGGGCATTCGGGTTTATGTGCATGTGTGAGTACATCCTTTTTTTGGATCTCAGTCTGGTTCCATGATTTAGCTTTGTTGTTTCCTGTCCCTTTTTCGGGTTTAGCTTTTGGTGCTGATGGTTTGATTGGTTTGGTGTGTTAAGCTGGTGGTTTAGGTTGTCTGGTTCCATGACTTAGCTGATTGGTTTGTTCAGTGCGTTTTCAACCTAGTTCCTCATTAGTTCACCCTAGTCGCAGTTTTTGTAGTGCGCATTATGTATATGTACAAAATGTGCAACTGAACATATTCAAAATGTGCAATATAGATGGATAAGGGTAGCAACTGCAACAAGCGCAAGATGGATCTGTTGGCCTCAGGTTCTTCTGGTGGCGATCAAGACAAGTCTGGGAAGAAGGTGTCATATGAGCTGCAGTATATCATATTGTTCATCTTACATCTATATTTTTGTTGCTGATTTATATTTTTTTCCTTTTTAAATGTTCAATGAAGACTGTATGTGATGATGCAACAACAGCCAGAAACCAAAAACCAGTAGTGGTTTTCAAGATGTGCGAGGTCACAAAGAATGCTCTGAAAGTTTCTTTTGGCAGAACTAAGACAGTTGTTTATGCCAATGTGGCGGAGAAGAATTTCACGCCCTCATTCATTGTCGGCTCAGTGCTTGAAGACTACCTTGGCCACTCCAACTTCACTGTTGCTGACCACTATGTCCCTGGAGTTGTTGTAGTTGGATTTGAAACAGAAGAGGATGTTTGCGCTGTTAATACTCACAACTTCAAATGGGGCTATAGCCTTGTCAACTTTAAGAAGATTGATGTCATGACGCCTGCTAATCCTGATTGTAGCCGTTTGTACAAGGCAGAAACCTTCCCTCTAACTAGCGAGGAGTAGGGGTATGAATTTGTGTTTTGGTGTGTCTTTTGATCAGTGAACTATCAGCACTTTTGTGTCTTTTGAACGCTAAATTATCAATACTTTGTGTCCTCAAACACTAATTTCTGTTTTGTATGAATCGTTTGGAGTCATGAACAGAGCATCTATTTTGTGTAATCAGATTCTTCTTTTGATTTACACTTCGTTCAGTGGGTGTCTCCAAGAATAAATAATGCTAAGCAAAAAAGCCCAGAAGTCCAAAATTTTCATGCCAATGGCATATAGACAAAAAAATTTGTGTTTGCTGTTGCTAAGTGCAGGTTTGAGTATCAACATCATGGAACAAGAGAAGATACGAGATGGGGACAACGGAAGTTAAAGGTTAAACCACACAGCAAGATTTTTTTAGGTGAGTGTCATGCAAACACCCTCTTATCGTAACAAACATATTTTTTTTTACATCTGATATTCTTTTTGAATTCACAGTCCCTCAATATGCTACTGGTTTCTGCTTTTTTGAGCATGTGTATGCAATTCGTCACTAGAACATCCTGCAAAAATGAAGTTAATGTTGTTGGATCAGTAGTCTGGCATAAAAATAGCTAAAAGATTTAATAAAGGAACATGCCTTTTTATTTTGGCATAAAAATAGCTAAAAATACCTGCTGTTTTCTTATTTGGTTTTCTTTTCTGGAATAGCGTTTTCTCCAAGTGTAACTTAGTGCAAGTAGCTATATTGTGATCGTGTCCTCCACAATGGCTACAAGTGATCTGTTGCTTTGTGAAAATTTCCTCCACCAGTGTTTTTGTCTTCTTTGGTGTGTAGGCCTGCCTTTAGGACTAGCAATTTTTGGGTCATTGAGTTGAATTGTTGGATTGCAGCCATGAACTTCATATGCTGGGAAGCCTTCTGTTTGGTTCGAACGTTGATGTTCATTCCTTTTGTTTTCTTCCTCTGCAATAGTCATCTGATCCAACTTCTGTTCTAACTGCTTAATCTCATTGAGCAGGAATAAGTACTTCTCCTTTGTCTTTGACCCATCTGATGCCAAGTCTATTAATCTCCTAGAAAGTATATTGAATCTGAGCTGACTGCTGTGTGATGTCAATGTGACTGGCACGTTGCTTTGGTTATTTCTTACATCTTTTCTCTCTCTCGGCCTCCATCTCTGTATAAAATACTTTTCAGGCAGTTCCGAGATGTTTAGGTGTACAAGAACTTTGAGGACATGTGAACACAATATACCATCCTTTTGGAATTTAGCATAGATGCAGCTGAAATCCTCATTAAGAATGTCAACAAGTACTACAAATCTTCTAGGCCTAAATTCCATCATTGAATGAATTGGCGACTTGAAAACCTCATACCTGACATTCCTTTCTATCTCTTCCACATGCAGTTTTGTTGTTAGCTTAATCTGATCTTGGAACCTGTAGAAAATTTTCCTGTTATACTTTTTTCCAGCCTGTCTTTCAATACCATAGTCCCCCCAATATGTAGGATCTGTGGTCCTTGTTATGGAGTCTTGCTCCTTTTCATTTTCATCAATCGTGTTTGATATCCTTTGGTACTCAGCAAGGAAGCTTATAACGCTATAAGTTGAACCAACATTATCTTTGAAAATGGCATTTGTCCCCTCACTTCTTGCAGTTGAGTGTATGAATGGGAAGAAATCCTTCTTGAAGTATACTGGTACAAACTTCTGTCTTGTATGCCACATGTCTTCGAAATATTTTATGTGTTGCACTTGATACCTTTGTATCATTTCTGGCCACAAAGTTTCAAATTCAACCTCTGTCAACGAATTGTTCACAATGTCTGTGAACTCATTATGCAGGTTTGGCTTTGTTGCAAAGCACCTTGCGCAGTTTTCTTCTGCTTTCTTTTTGATATGGAAGAGGCAATTTCTATGCTTTGTTTGTGTGAAGACAACTGGTATGGCCTGTTTCATTGCAATGTCCTGATCTGTTATGATTGTAACGGGGGCTTTTCCACTCATGCAATGCAAAAAGGTTTCAAACAGCCATTTGAAGGTGTCTATAGTCTCGTTCTGTAGGATAGCACAACCAAAAAGGCAATTGTCCCCATGTTCAGTGATACCAACAAATGGAGCAAATGGGAGGTTGTATTTGTTTGTTTTGTAAGTGGTATCAAAACTGATGCAATCACCACACAATTCATATAATCTCCTTGAATTTCCCTCTGACCAGAATATATTCTCGACTGTGTTCTTGCTATCTATCTTGAATGCATAGTAAAATCTGGGATCATCTGATTGTTTCTTCCTGAAATACTCTAGCACCTGCATCATGTCATTTTGGTTGCTTTCTTTTCTTATTGTTGTTCTTATGTTGCTGACATCTTTCTTGGTGTATGGAACTGCTGACAGTCCACCTCGCAAATAAGATAGTATAGCCATTATTTTTCGTGTTGGCAGCTTCACTGAGTTGAAAGTTCTAATAAACAACTTTTCTTCATCTGTCATATGTTTATGTGATCGTAGGAACCTAGCTTCACCAGGGGGGCTCAATTCATGATTATGTTCCATGTCCAAACTTATCACAAGCCACTTATCTTCTTTCAAGGCCACAACCATTTTTGCTTGGCAGTCCGTAATTTCTATAGTGTTTCTTTTTCTCTTCCTACTAACTTGGATTGTATCTGTACCAGCTTTCAGCTTTCTCTTCATTTCTTTCTGTTTCTTTCTCTCTTCAAGTATCTCTTTATCGACAACCTTGCCTGATCTATTACATCTAAATGTGTGTCTTGTCACATTAGTACTGCCTGGCTTCCTGCTGTGATAATTTCCAGCCTTTTTAGCAGAAAATCCACATATCTCAGCATATTGATTGTAGAACTTGAATGCTGCATCATCAGAGTCAAATGACATGTTAATGTGAGGCACGTGATGGCTGCGGACCTCTTGGCTGCAAGTTTGTGCTGCAATTATACTCTCATTCTCAATGTAGAATTCTATGTCTTCTTGCGATAGCTCTTCTTCTGCATGTGTGCTGTTTCCACTATTTGGTTGCACTGAGTCTTGTTCTGTTTGTTCTTGGCATGCATTGTTAACTGATGTAAGTGTTATCTCCTCCACATCTGGACTGTCATTTGCATCAAGCAGTTCACATGTAATGTTTGTTGCATTGTCATCATAACCATATTCTTCCAATGATTCTTGCAGGAGCTCACTATCATTATGATGCACATCTTCAATTCGTCCACTTATCAAGAACATTTTATTCTGAATTTAAATAACAGGCAAGTGTCATATATACATATGCAAATTATTTTTTTGTTTCCATGCCCAAAGTGTTTTACCGAGTTTATTTGTTGTTGTTACACACCTCAGCCCCCATCGGCTCATGCAGCACGGTAGTGAAGCTTCCAAACAGATTCTGCAAAGAGTGCTAATATGTTGTTAGGATCAACAACAACATAATATGTATGTTTTTTGTTTCTATGTTGTTGCCTTGTTTTTTGTCAACTTACCTCATTTCCAACAAATGGCTGGCTGCTCATGGCATGCATTTCATGCATCATTTTTGTGTATGACATGTTTGCTCCTTGCGATAGATTAACCTGTAGTTTTTTTTAAACTGGATGAGTTGATATATGATTTACTTTCTCTAGAAGAAAATAATAGCATATATATAACCCAGTTGCACATTTTTTATACCTAAGTTGCAGCTTTTTTTTTGTGCAACTTAGGTATAAAAAATGTGCAACTGCTTAGTTCTTCTCAGGGGGTTGCACACATTTTCTAGACCTGAAATTTACACATGATTTGTAAAATGTGAAAATAGATATAAAACTTGATGTACCATTTTTTTTTATGCATGCATGTGCACACAACAGATTTTTTTTAAAAACTTACAGTACAATCATCTACTTTTTCTTCATCAGTTACTGCTTGAGATTGAGCATCACTTGACTGGGTAAACCACAAGAAGCAAGGTCAGTTCAAATAGTAGAACATGGACAACTAAATATTTAATTATTATTCACAACTAAATTACAACAACACATACCTTCTCGTACCTGTTGATTGCCAAGCAAGAAAAGCCCATACAGATCCATGATCTCTATGTTACGTACAGTTTTTGAAGATCAAGATTAGATGTTAACATGTTGTTTTGTTTTTTCCAAGGTCAAACATGTGAAAGTGATGGATTCATATAAAAGAACTGGAAAGAAAGATTGAGGATTTTGGGGGGGGGGAGGGGGGGCATTCACGTACCCTGGCATGTGGTTGAGGCTTCTTCCATGTTTTTTGGCTACAAGATCTGTGTCATGCTTGAGTTCATGTGTGTGTCCTTTTTTCTTTTTTTCTGGCTGGTGAGATGAGGGAGGGGGAAGGCAGATGGGGTGGGGATGATCTTGCTGCGTAGCAGGTAAGAGGGAAGGAGGAAGAGGGTGGGGCTGATCCAGTGATCTGCCGCTTTTTTTTGCTGTGTAGCAGGTAAGAGGGGAGGGAAGGAGGAAGGGGGGGCTGATCCAGTGATTCCCTTCCTTTTTTGTTGTGTAGCAGGTAAGAGGGAAAGGAGGGAAGGGAGAGGCTGATCCTTCCTTTTCTATTTCCTTTTTTTCAGGAGTTACACGGTTATATAGGTGTGTAACATCAGTATTAGGAATATGCAATTGGGGTAGTTGTACATTTTACAAGCCATGAGTTGCACATTTTAAATTGTATGCAACTGCAGTATTAGGAAATGTGCAACTAGGGGTTAGTGCACATTTACAAGAGAGGGAGTTAGTTGCATTTTTTTATTTTATTTTTTAGTTGCACATTTTGCACACGTGCAATTGCAGTGTTCGAAAATGTGCAACTGGGGGGTAGTTGCATAATTTTATTTTTGTGTGCAACTACAGTTAGTTGCACATTTTTGCACCAGTGTACATTTTGCAGTGTCAGGAAATGTGCATTTTTTCACACGTGTGCTACTGCAGGAGTGACAATTTGTGCATCCGAGGGGGTAGCTGCACATTTTTTTTTAGACGTGTGCAACTGCAGCAGTAACAAATGTAAATTTGGGCCGCGTATGGGCTTCGTGCGCTTTTTCTTTTCTTGTTTCCCCATATGGCGAAGGCCCGCTCGGAGCATAGTGGGCCGACTTAAAGCCCACAGCCAATTTACTGCTCGGGGTACAGATCAAACAGGGGAAAAAGGACAACCAGATGATGGTGATCGGACGGCTGCTAGAATCGACGGAGAAATAGCTATTTCTCAGTCGACTTAGCAATAGTCGCACCCATATTTCTTGGCAGATTTTGGTCCCTGTTCCACCATACCCGCTTTATTCTGCTGCCATTTCCCTCTTTGGTGGTTCTCCTGTCCCATATTCCATGCTGTTTGTGTTTGAATTTGTGGGCTCGATACGTTTATCTTTTGGCTGCCTGTGTGCAATTTGTGTATGAATTGAATGTGATTCTGCTAGGTATTTTTTTTATGCATTAATTTTTGATGTGTTATGCCACGTTCCAAACGGCTTCAACAAAATAACCGTTTGGGATGACAAACTCATCACAAACGGTTATTTTCTTAGAACCGTTTGGAATGTGACAGACATCCCAAACGGTCATTCTCTCAGAGCCGTTTGGGATGTGGTAGTCATCGCAAACGGCCACAGAACCATTTGACATATGACTCCCTCATCCGCAACAAACAATTGGTGATGGTTCACAAAACCATTTATGATGTAATATTTTAACTGTTTAGGATGACTATTTCTATGCTAGTGTAGACCTCCTGGTATATTGTATGGGCGAGCAGCATGGACGAGCTGGCTCGTACCACATCCCGTCTTCTCTTTTGAAACCTTCATTACAAATTTTTTTCCGTTGGCTTTAGTTTTTCATGTAAAATATTTTGGTGCAGTTACTTTTTTGAAAAAAGCCTCTAGAAATTAGGGTTATCCTTCAAAACCTCTTTCAGGTCTGAGTATACACACATGCTGTGTCTTTTACGGGATGAACAACGCTCATGGCATCATCCCTAGTGGTCTGGGTGCGCAATAGGGCCCGTATCCACGGTAGGGGAGACAAGCGGGACCGGGTGCTCGGCCAACTGTCAGCGCGATAGGACCACGTGGCATGGGCTCTCGCGGCAGTAGGCCAGTCACACCACGCGACAGTTGTGAACGTAACAATTTTAACATGGCACTGGTACAGTCACAAAATTACTTTTGCTATTATGACTGTACCAGTGGCTAGGACAGCCAAAATTCTTACGTTTTCATCATCAGCTCTAGCACCTTCGATGGACTGGTAGTCTTGTCAGCTATGTGACGTGATCATACATGACGTAATCATAAATGACGTCATCTTCCTTAGCAAAGTGCTGGGGAACAATTTTAATTATCTTTATTGTTTTATCTGTACATGTGATATTAGATTAATACTAATTACGCGGGAAATATTTTTAATTATCATTTTTTACCTGTACATGTGATATTAGATGAATACTAATTATACAGGAAATATTTTTATTATTTTTATTTTTTACCTGTACGCATGATAATAGATCAATACGGGAAATAAAAGTTCAAATCGCGAGCCGGCCTAATATTAGATCAGTACAGGAAATAAAAGTTCAAATCGTGAGCCGACCTGCTAGAACTTGTACCAAGCCATCTATTTAGGTACAGTTATGATGATCTATCAGATATGATCTGTTTAGGTATGGTTATAAAGATCTATCGGCTGTGATCTGTTTAGGTAAAATTATGAAGATCTATCGGTTGTGATCTGTTTAGATGCAGTTATAAAGGTCTATCGGCTGTAATATGTTTAGGTACAGTTATGAAGATCTATCAGCTGTGATCTATTTAGGTACAGTTATGAAGATCTATCGGTTGTGATCTACTAATAATAAAAGGGTCCACCAGATTAACGGTCGGATGTTTTGCTTTTTTGTGAGAATTTCTAGCGTTTCTCTATTTTTTCTATTATATTCTACTTTTAGTATATAGTAGATAGTAGATAAACTAAGGTCCCCTTCTTTTCGGCTTAAGCTTGTGCAGAAGTCAGCTTAGTTTAACTATGCATAGAAGCTCCGGTGTGGGAAAACTCTGAGAAGCTATCCTGTTTCTGTTCTTTTCGGCTTCTATAATATGAGCTTATTGTCCCTGTTAACTGTGCAAAGTCTGTAATACCCCTGAACTTATATTCGGCTCCGTTCGACCAGAAATATTGTTCACATAACATATATATTGGTGTTTCAGTGAGATAACATTTTCATATAGCAAATGCACATTACAATAAAAGCATGGTGGACATGTTATTTGGGTACAGGTTGTAAAGTTTGTTGCAATCAAAGCAATACATCTTGTAGCGAAACCTAAGCTACCAAACTCGCAGCAATACCATCTCGTATTGCCGCCATAGTACCATCATCTACGAGTGCATGATTGTCCACACCGATTTGAGAAGGCCCGTCCTCTCGAATATATTCTCCTCTCTCAAACCTCTTAAAGTGCTCATCACGTAGCTTACTATCATGAATATAATTATGTAAACACATGCATGTACTAACTATCATTTTTTGCTTCTCAACTGGATAGGATGGTATACCAAGGAGAATTCGCCATTTCATCTTGAGAACACCAAATGATCTTTCAACGACGTTTAGTAAAGATGAATGGCAATGGTTAAACGTCTCTTTCATCCCAACCGGAGATGCCTGTTAGAATTCAGGTACATGGTACCGTTGTCCTTTGAATGTGGCTAGATAGCCTACTCTGTTTGGATATCCGGAGTCAACAAGATAGTATTTTCCTACAGTTAGAGCAAAATGAACTTAAGAAAAATAATAGATTTGAGCAAACCATTTGTGTAAAAATATGCATATACAAATGGGTTACATTCGGGAGGGCGTGCATAATATTCATATTTCACCATAACATCTGACCATTCATGTGTGTCATGAACAGATCCAGGCCATCCAGAAACAACAAAAGTGAACCTCATATCAAAATCACATGTTGCCATAATATTTTGACTTGTATAACCTTTCCTGTTAATGTGCACAACATGGAGCTCAGCAGGCACTATGACAAGAATGTGTGTTCCATCTATTGCTCCAATGGCATTTTTGAAATGAGGCCAAAATCGAGGTCTTCTAAGTGTAGGATGAACTTCAGTAAAGATAGGATCAGTTGGTTTAATATAATCACCAACCATACGGTCTACACACTCCAGAACCTCAGTGAACTTTCTACTAATAGTAGACGCACTATGTTCAAATCGGTCTGCAACATTACTGTTGGACTGAGTTGATCCACATGTCCATAAAAAGAGGGCTAATGATTCTTTAGTTGACATGTTAGAAGTTGGCTTTAGCCCATAGTAGTCGACTAGAGTGTCATGTAACAGGCGAAACACTGACCTCCTCATCCTGATCATGTCATAGAAATTCTTTGGAACCTTCATCTTCTCCTCAACCCACTGGATCCTGGTCATGAAAGGTAATCTTCTTGGTGCATAAGAAACCCTCTCACAATCTTGTAGAACAGAAGCGAACGCAAGAGCATACAGATCTAATTCGTCATCCTCATCATTTGATTGTGTACAACTTGAGGAATTCAGCTGCCAATGTACATAAAAATAAATCAATAACATTACTCTCAAAGCACATTCTAAGTTCACAGGTTCAAAGCACATAATAATATGGTTCAAAGCAAATTACAAGTTCACAGGTTCAAAGTACATAATAATATGGTTCCCAGCAAAGTACATAATAATAAGACATAAGAAGATCATAAGGTTGTCTAATGTTTTTTCTTCTCCTCCCATGTGCTCTTGAGCTATGCAAGCCTTACATGAGGCTCACTACTACAGAATGGGTCATGGAAGACCCTACATCACAGGCGGATCTTGAAAAACCATCTCTGTTCCAGTAGATCATAGGCGGTTCGCAAATAGGACCGCCTAGGATAACTTGGAGAGAAGCGAACACGACATATCACAGGCGGTTCTCAGTAAGAATTGCCTGTGATGATGCCCATTATCATAGGCAGTTCTTACTGGGAAACCGCCTATGATATGTCGTGTACATGAACCGCCTGTGATATCTTGTCATCACAGGCGGTTCTTACTGAGAACCGCCTGCGATAATGTGTCCATTTATTCCAGTCAACCAGACCGAGCTCCTTGTCTTCAATGTTCTGTTCTTACACACTGCAGCAGTGGCGACGGAGCTCTGGCGATTTTTCAGCTTAGAGATTGAAATTGAGCCCAAAACCTGTGGATTTGGAGAGGATATTGCATATCTCTTTCACATTGGTGATCTAAGGTTAGTGATTGGTTTAAAAGTTTGATTAATTTCATAGATGTAATGTGGTAAAGAGAGAGAATGTAGATCTAGCTAGGTTATGGCAAATTTTGTTTGGCTTTGTTGTATTTGAGGCATGAATTTGTTTTAGTCACTATATATTGAGGATGTGGCTAGCTTTTTTATGGTGGCAAAATGATATATTTGAATGGTTTAGATTTATTAATGACATGTTTAGGTTAATCATGTATATATAGCATATTTGAGTAATTTTTTCTTTTAGAATTGATATATCTTGTCTCGTAATGAGAAGTTGTAATTGCGGAAAGTTTGTATAGAATTTTTTTTGAATGTTTTGATATAGTAAAAACCCACATAGTAATGACATGATTAATTAAAAATTTGTTTATCAAGTAAGTTTTCGATAAGTTGTACTTATCGAAAATAAATTTATAATTATTGGTAGGTCATATCTTCATGAATGGAATAAAATATTGGTAACAATCATTCTCATATAGTCAAAACCGTACGGATGGATGACATAGTAGTTGGTGGTCATGAAATAAACAGACTATTGGTAATTATTACTTACATGTAGTGAGAACTGAATAGTAATGATAATATTAACTAATATTATATAGATTAAATGGTATGCACTTTGTGAGCCTCAATATTTAACATGAATTAATTAAATTTATTTAATTTGTCCTATAGATGTACCGAAACTGGATGTATGATGATAACCACTCAAGTGAATGGTACCTTAGTGCCGTGTCAGATTTCATAAGAGTTGCGGAAGAGTATAAGTTGAACAGAGGGGAACAATATATTTGTTGTCCATGCAAAGACTGCGAGAATGTACGCATGTTTGAAAACTCAGAGCAGATCGAAGATCACCTAATTCGTATGGGTTTCATAGAGCGGTACACATGCTGGACAAGTCACGGTGAGCAGCAGACAATTTAGGAAGATGGTAATGATGACATCACGGAGGAAGATAATTATATGGCAAACGATGTCATTGCGATTCAGATGAAGAAACATCGTCCGATGATTGTCACCATTTGGATGAGATGTTGCGCCACGCAGAAGGAAGCCGTAATACGCAGGAGTACGAGAAATTCAAACTCTTGATGGGGGACTCGGAGAAACCTTTGTTTGTGGGATGCAAGGGTAAGTACACGAAGTTGTCATCAGTGCTTGAATTGTTGAAACTGAAGGCAAACAACGGGTGGTCAGAAAAAAGTTTCACAGAGTTGTTAGGTCTCGTAGCGAACATGCTTCTAGACGGAAATGAGTTGCCTACAAGTACATATCAAGCGAAGAAGGTTCTTTGTCCATTGGGAATGAAAGTACAACAAATACATGCTTGTCCGAAGGACTGTATCCTCTTCCAAAAGGAGTTCACAAACCTCCATGCATGTCCGGTATATATTCCTCTCGATACAAGCGTAAGGACAAAGGCGTCGAAGATGAGGGGATGAGGTGACGAAAGGAACTCCAGCTAAGGTCATGTGGTATCTGCCTATAATCCCTCGCCTCAAACATTTATTTGCAATCCCAAAGGATGCAGAACTGTTGCATTGGCACGCTGATAAGCGCAAGAATGACGGAAAGCTTAGACATCCTGCTGATTCCATCCAGTGGAGAAATATTGATAGAAAATTTGAATATTTTGGGAGAGAACCAAGAAACATAAGATTTGGATTGAGCACGGATGGAATGAACCCTTTCAGAAACATGAGCCATCGTCATAGCACCTGGCCAGTGAATCTGTGTATATTAACCTTCCTCCTTGGTTGTGCATAAAGCGGAAGTACATTATGATGACGATACTTGTGCAAGGACCGAAGCAACCCGGGAACGATAAAGATGTTTACCTGGAGCCCTTGATGGAAGATCTCGTGAAACTGTGGACCCACGGGGAAGATGTATTTGATGCTCACAAGCGAGAGAACTTCAATCTGCGCAGCTTGCTGTTCTTCACCACAAATAATTATCTAGCCCTTGCTAACCTTTTGGGGCAGAGTACGAAAGGGTCAAAAGCATGTACTAACTGCTTGGATGATACGGCTAGTCAATGGCTTAAGCATTCGGGAAAAACCGTGTACATGCGTCACCGTAGGTTCCTTCGAAGAGACCATCCGTACCGTCGAATGAAGAAACAATTCAACGGACAAATCGAGGACAGTACACCACCACGGCAATTTAGTGGTACGGAGGTACATGACATGGTGAAGGATATAAAAGTTACGCATGGGAAGGGAAGCAAAGTAAAGGCTACACGTGAGAAGGCTGTGTGGAAGAAGAGGTCAATATTCTGGAACTTACCCTATTGGGAGCACCTGCAAGTTCGTCACTGCATCGACGTCATGCATGTAGAGAAAAATATGTGTGATAGCGTAGTTGGTTTGTTATTGAATATCAAGGGAAAAACTAAGGATGGCCTTAAATTGAGGCTTGACTTGTTGGTCATGGGAATCAGAAAAGAGTTACACCCGAAAGAGACTCAAACTGGCTGGATGTTCTGCGAACCTGCCTGTTATACTCTGTCAAGGGCTGAGAGAAAAGAGTTGTGCCAGTTCCTGCACGGTGTGAAAGTTCCGTTTGGCTACTCCTCGAACATAAGAAGACTTGTATCAATGGAAGAGTTAAAATTGATTGGCATGAAGTCTCATGATTGCCATGTACTGATCATTCAGCTGTTTCCCATCACTATTCGGAATATCCTACCTATCAAGGTTCGAGAGACAATCATGAGATTATGTTCGTTCTTTAACACAATATCTCAGAAGGTCATCGATCCCATAGAACTAGATGCTCTTCAGGAGGAGGTCGTGAAAACTTTATGTCAGCTTAGATGTATTTTCCCCCAATGTTCTTCGATATCATGGTACATCTCACTATACATCTTGTCAGAGAGATAAAGTGGTGTGGCCCTGTGTTCCTTCGACACATGTACCCGTTCGAGAGATACATGGGAATTCTGAAGCATTTCATATGGAACCGATCACATCCGGAGGGAAGCATCATGGAAGGATATGAGACTGAAGAGCTCATCGAGTTCTGTGTCGACTACATGGATGCAGTAAAACCAATTGATTTACCTGAATCTCGTCACGAGGGGAAGCTTCGAGGCATTGGAACCATCAGTAAGAAAGATGTCATTCCTGACCGAAAGGTTATTGATCAAGCGCACTTCACGGTCTTGCAACACATGGCCTTAGTGGGGCCATATATCAACTGACACAAGGCCATGCTACATGCGGATCCAAACGCGACGGAAGTTTGGGTGATGAAGGAGCACAATCATCGGTTCAACAAGTGGTTATATGAGCAACCTCATGGTTTATCGTCATGTGACCCAACGATTTCATGGTTGGCAGAAGGACCATCATGTACAGTTGTAACATGACAAGGGATGGACATAAATGGCTACATATTTTATACGAGAGATCAGGACCAGAAGAGCACGAACAAAAATAGTAGAGTCCGCATAGATGCTCGAGATACGGCCGGGACGAAGAGCTCATACTATGGGTACATAGAAGATATTTGGGAGCTGGACTATGTAAAGTTTAAGATTCCGCTGTTTGTTGCAGTTGGGCAAATCTCTCGCACGTGAAAGTTGAGAAGTACAGGTTCACAGTGGTCGATCTTAGAAGTACTGCATACAAAGATGAACCATCTGTCCTAGCTAATCAAGTTACACAGATATTCTACGTAACTGACCCTTCAAATAAGAGGCAGTACGTAGTAAGGGACTCAAAAGACACATTGTTGGAGTTGGCGATGTTGTAGACGAGGACGAGTACAACCAGTTTGGGGAGACGAATTCTTCCGCGATGGCGTGATGGTCGAGGACGAGCCAAATCAAGACGAAGCTACGTACGTGTGCGACAATCATCACGAAGGTCTCACATTTGTAGCTAATTCGATATGTCGAATCATGTGGATTCTATAATATGATGTACGACTTATATGAATGCTTCGTCTATTGATTGGGATATCAATTGTATATAATTACGCAAGTAAGGTACGAACCCAAATGGTGTGGACACGAGTTATAAACCCTAATTCAAAAATTAAAGAAAGAAGAAAACCAAAAAAATTAAGGTAAAAACCCTAATTCAAAAAAAGAGCTATAAACCCTAATTCAAAAAATTAAGGTAAAAACCTTAACTCCAAAAATAAGCTATAAACCCTAATTCAAAAAATAAGCTATAAACCCTAATTAAAAATTAGCTTTAAACCCTAATTCAATGCATAAGCTATAAACCCTAATTCAAAAAACAAAGAAAGAAGAAAACAAAAAGAAAAAAAGGCATCGCAGACGGTTCTATGTAATAACCGCCTGCGATGACTTCACATCACAGACGGTTTTTGATAAGAACCGCCTACAACGAATACAGATCATAGGTGGTTCACAGGCGGTTCTCTCCAAAAACTGCCTGTGATGAACCATCTTGTATCCTGTAGATGAGATCCTGGTAAATAATATTTCAATCTCAATTTTTGCTTACAATTCCGTCGCAAGCCGTACGTACCTAATATTCTATCTTGTACCACATTTACCTTCAAGGATCCGACACGGTGTAAGCTATTGGTGTGGCTTCTTGACAACGAGCCTTTAGAGGTTGCAACAGAGATGGCATGTCCATCCAATGAAGGTGATCTCATCCATCGTGTGCCGATGGCGCGTGGGAATGCGAAGGTCAGTGTGGACTGTGTCTACGACACATGCAAGTCCATTAAGCTAAAGTTTCCGCCAAACGATGAGATAACAAGACTGGGTCAAGCTGAAGAGACTTTCATCCAGTGGGCTAAGAGGGATGTACTGTTGGAAGATTGGCACCCTCCATCTATCGACCAAGTTGAATCACGGGAAGTAGACCTACCCGTGATTCCAGAGCCTTATATTGCATGTAATGAGGAGATCACAACCGCTACGGTGCTGGTGGAAACCACCTTGGCCCCCCAGCTTCCAACAAGGGCCCATTCCTCTCCCGCCAAGTCGTCAAGCCCATCGTTAAAAGAAAATGAGGCGCTAAGTCAAAGGTGAAGGAGCTCAAGGAACTACAACTTTACATTGCAGACAAGTTCCCCTTCGCACCATTGGCCGAAAAATATGTTGAAGGAGAGCCATGGCTCAAATCACTAGAGGCACTCAATCGCCTCGAAAAATATACCCGCAAGTTGCACGAGTACTACCTCAAGGAGGTCAAGAAGCCAAAGAATCAACGGACCACAAATATCAAGGTGGACTTCACTAGGGGACATTTCCACCACGACTTCGAGAATGTTGGATTTTCGTAACTCCAGGATATGCTTCCTGACGATAAATAGTACAGTATCCCGTATGTTATGAAGTATCTGATATACGATTCCCTGGATTACCGAGTTATACCCCGTATCCGGTAAGGATCCCAGGACGATAAGGTAACCTCTAAGAAGGAGGAAGGATATCCCTTAAACTAGGAAGTCCATCCCGATGCTTAAGGAAGCCAGAGTTCTACTCGGGCATAAGTTCATGTCCAGTACGACTCGGGGAGCCCCTATAAAAGGATTAGCAAATCCCATAGGGGAGGACAGGCCTTTCAAGTCCCAAGAAGTCAAGTCAGAAGACAAGGGAGGAGTCGAGAGTAGCGGGATTAGTCGGATTAGTCTACGATTAGGCCTAGGATAGCCACTAACCTCCATATTCCTTTGTAAGACATTTCTCCATTGAATATATACGAACAGGACGTAGGGTTATTATCCTGAGGGAGGCCCGAACCTGTATAAAAAGGACGTTTTCCTTGCCATCATACCTCTGGCCTTGTGCCCTAGCGGTCCCTACCCCTCATACATACATTTTCCACGAATACCGTAAGATCGGCGGTTTACCGATCGTCGATAGATGGCGCCGACCGTGGGGACCTCTCCAGCTCAAGCCGTCCAGGAAGAATCAACGTCGGCAAGACGTGCAACTTCTCGCGATCAGTCCACAACGCCGATTGCACAGCCCTCCCCGGCACAACCCGAGGAGGAGGAAGCAAGTTCGGCAGGAAATACAATCGCCGTCACGCACCACACCGGGTACTCGGACCAGGGTTTCTACAACAACTTCGATCCGATGGATCCCTACCCAGTAACAGATCGCGTAGATTATGGAGAATACACCCCTGACGAGAACTCGAACAGCGACGTAGATCGTTTCCAGACCGAGTGTGCCAGGGCCTTCGAAGGGAGATTGGTATTAACCAACAATCTCCAAGGCAGGAGCAACCAGCCCAATGTCTGGCTTGTCGCCTGCGTTTTCTGATCATCCACATGATCAAGAACCTGTTCACATCGTACTCGATGAGGACGACGCGATGGAGTGGAGCCAAACCCCATTCAATCCAAACTCTCGAGTAGTTCTCGCGATCGAAGGTGATCAAGAAGAGCTCGACAGACAGGGTCAAGATGGGAGTCCTCAACATCGCAGCCCAATGGCTACTCCCCAAGGGAACGTGATTAAACCGAAAGAAAGAACACCTCCAGGGACGGAGGAATATGTGTCTCGAACCACTCGAAGACTCGCCGAGGCGCGTAATCTGCTATCTAGACCACCGGTAGCGGACCTATCGACGTCGGAAGGACGGCAGTGGCTGCAATAGCTAGGGGCTAAAATACAGCAGGCCCAAGCTCAGGCCAAATCTTCTCGGGCATGGTCCGTGGCACGTAGCTCCACCGAGAGGAGCATCCCTCGCCCACAGGAGGAGTCAGACGGGGAAAGATGTCACCCCAGGAACCAGTCTCAACAGGGGAGACCATGCATCGATGTGCACGATAAGATCAACAAACGTCGGAGCCAGAGGCAACAGCAAGATCAATCTCCTCCCCGAAGAGACCAACGACCTCACGCCAGCACTCGAGGATGATCCCCGACCCCGAATAGCAGCGAGATCACGCCTTATCGGAGAACCTTCCACAGATGCCAAGCGCTATCCCAGGAACTCTGGCATGTGCGCTGGCCCTCTCGCTTCAAGCCTGGAGCCTTGGAGTCGTATGATGGCTCCACAAACCCTTCAGAATTCTTAGCCATCTACACTACGACTATAGAGGTCGCAGGCAGAAATGAGAAGGTAATGGCCAACTACCTCCCGACAGCCCTCAGAGGGGCCACCAGGACATGGTTGACAAATCTGCCCCCGGGAACGATCCGTTCCTGGGGACAACTCTACGACATGCTTCTCAGCAACTTCCAAGGTACCAACCCTCGACCTGGCCGAGTGGACGACCCATTCCTAGTCATCTAGAGGTCAGATGAGACGCTCCGAGAATTTACCAAAAGGTTTAGTGCTGTCCGCAACACTATACCTGAGATCACCGACTCGGACGTCATCCGCGCCTTTACTCGGGACAGCCGAAATGAAATGTGCACACACGACTTGATCATGCATCCCCCTAAGACCATGGCTCAGCTCATGGACTAAGCCGAGAAAGCTGCTTGTGCAGAGGAAACCTTGCGCTACATCAAATAGTAGCAGGGCAGGTCGACCGGCTCTCCCCTCCGGACCAGAGACGACTCTAAGAAGTCAAAACGGAAGAAGAAGTCATCCGGAGGGAATAGAGAGAAAAGAGCTAAGAATGAGGAGGTCTTCGCCGACATCCCGGAAAAGCATACCTGGCGACCACGCCCCAAGGACAAGCAAACGAATTCCTCCGATAAGCCGTCCAAGCTCTGGTGCGATTTCCACCAGACCGACTCGCATGATCTGCGCCAGTGTTGCATCTTCAAAAAGTACCTTAAGAAGGAGAAAGAGAAGCTCCACGGGGAGAACCTGCAGGTCATGAAAAATAGCCAGGACACAACTCCCGACGACGACGACTCCTCCCCTGAGCCTTTCTAGGGACATGTCCGAGCTATCGAGCATATATTCGGGGGCTCGGCCTCTTACGAGTCGAAAAGGCAATACAAGGCGATCGCCCGAGAAGTTCTCACAAGCATACCATGAGTCCTTCAGGCGGTCAAATGGTCAGAGGTTACGATCACCTTCGACCAAAGTGATTGTCCCGAAAATTGCTCTCGACCAGGATGATACCCGATCGTGGTCGAACCAACAATCAATAACTACCGAGTGGCCCAGGTATTAATAGATGGGGGGAACTCCCTCAACATCCTATTCACCAAGGCCCTCGACGCTATGCAAGTTCCACGGTCATCAATTCAGATGGTGACACAGGCGTTCCATGGCATCGTGCCAGGTTCGTCGGCCACTCCGATCGGGCAAATCACGCTCTCGGTAACCTTCGGAACGCTTGAGAACTTCCGAACATAGAAGATCCTGTTTGATGTAGTCGACTTCGAGATGGCATACAATGCTATCTTGGGGCGCCCGACTCTGGCCAAGTCATGACAGCGACACACTACGCTTATCAGTGCATGAAGATGCCCAGCCTAAAGGGCGTCCTCACGATAAAAAGCTCTCCTCAACAAGCACTGCTCTGCGACAAGCGCAGCCTCGACCTCATCGAACAGCAACAACTCTCTAGCCGGGACACCAATGATAAGGCACGCGCCTCCACATTGTCCAGACCCCCGCCGCAACTACAAGCGGCAACTTCGGATAGTACCCCCTCCAAATCAGAGAAGAAGTTCCACAACTAAAATGGAACTGGGGGAAGTAGGGCCTTCCCCTCAGTAGGACAACGGTTCCTCAGGGGGAGCCGCCCAGTCCAGGTCACCCGTGTCAGTAGCGAAAGAGTCATGTCCCCTAGAAGAGTCCTCCCTACAAGCACCCTCGGTAAGACTGCGCGACCGTCGCCTCCTCGCCAGCACGTCTCAGGTTGCACCGGTTCCAGCCCCAGGATCGTCAAGCTACGAACAAATAGATGATAAGACGCTCCGGGTGCCACCGCCCAGCACGCGCACTCGACAAGTTCCATCAGCAGGTCATGACAAGAGGGCAGAAGTCTCCGGGCGCAATTAACAACATGCTGGAGAAGGGGGACGGCTTAATTATTTTTTCTAAGTTTTCTAGAATGCTTTTCCTTACAAATAGCTTGTACATGACAGTTCACAGCTTTTTTATATATCAAGTTTCTAGTTTGATATTTGGCTTAATCAGACTGCCTATCCAAGATACTTCTCAAACAAGGCAGTCAGGGGCTGGATAAGAACATTGCGAATTGGTGTACATGTACGAGTACCGACCTTTTTTCAACCTGCACGAAGGGAAAGGGTTCCGCGCTGCAACTGTCTGGGATGCGAGGAAAACCCCTTAACGCGTCTGCAAGTGACAGGGGAAGCCGCTGAGCCCCTCACTGGACCAGACCTAAGGCCTGGTTGACTAAGCTCCCCGGTTCCGTGGCAAAGTTCCCCGACCACGAGTAAAGGAAGAAAAGGAGGTACAAATACAACTAGACCAACGGAACCCATACGCTTAGCCATATCTTCGACTACTTTAGACAAGAAGTATCACGGGTAGAGTGTAACGTTGTCACCAACAGGGCGAACATAGAGCATACTAGCTAGCGTTTGTTTTTCTCTCTTTTGGCAAAGGAACACGAAGATGCTGCCATGGCCACAATAGGCTGTACGAAGACCCCT
The DNA here is from genome assembly GCA_019208055.1 of Stipa capillata. Lineage (NCBI taxonomy): Eukaryota > Viridiplantae > Streptophyta > Magnoliopsida > Poales > Poaceae > Stipa > Stipa capillata. The sequence goes on along the minus strand of JAGXJF010004815.1, from coordinate 67,726 downwards.
TATCACATTTACTGATGACGAGGAGCCATTGAGCCCTCCATCTGACTAAACCTAAGGCCTGGTCGATCGTAGTTAAAACAGCATACGGCACTACTCGTAAACCTAAGTCAGAAAGAAATAAGGCGCTAGTTCCGACTAAGTCTACGAGAACCCTCTCGTTCGACAAGGTTTCACAGAGCAGAAAAGGCAAGGGTTTAAAAACCAAAAACACACAAGTTATCGCATAGTTACTAACCACTGTTTGTTACAAAGTTCTTATCCTACCTAGTTAGACTAGACGCCTGGACTCTATCGCCAAAGGCATCTGTGGCATCCTGCACAGCATCGAGGAGTTCTTCTTCCTTGCCAGCCGGCAGATCGGTTGCAAGCGCCTCCAGGGACAAGTCCGGGTGCCTACACCGGAGAAGGGCCAGAGCAAAGGCTAAGGCATCTCGCACACCTTGCTGGAGTTCGTCCTCGAGAAGCTTCTCGAGGATGGGCTTCAATCGGGAGACAGAGGCCACGAGTTCCACCAGCCGGGCAGAATGTGGAGGGCGGGGGAAGACAACGACGCCAGTTTCGACAAGCGCCTGCTCGAGCGTGCAAAGAGCGCGCTCGAGGTCTTCCTCCAGCTTCCACGCGTAGGCTTGACTCCTTTGCAGGGAGGCCTCCGCCTCCGACAAGCAGGCCCTCGAGTCCCGGAGCTCAGCCTCGGCCACCTCCCACCTCTTCTCGGCATCTCGAAGGCGTTTCTACAACTCCTCCTCCTCCGCCCGCCAGTTCTCGGACTCCTCGAGGCGCTTCTTCAGCTCCTCGATCGCCGCTCGGCTCGCCTCCAGTTCAGCTGAGCCTTCTCGAGCGGAGGAATCCGGGAAATGATGATCGGAAAACAATAAGGTTAGTATTGGACTTCTTGTATTTTTACTACTAACTCTTCGACTTGCCTGTAACAGGGAGGTCAAGCCTACTCCTTCTGGCACCAAGGGCTCCGGCCTAAAGGGCTCAACCCGCTCGATTGGGGCTGCCACTGGCCCCGTCGCCAAGGGCTGCTCCACGACAAGGGCCCCCGCCGGAACTCCGGTCAGAAGGATAGTCACCCTAGTTAGAAGAGCTTTGAAATTAATCCTTCACGAAGAAACAAAGAAAAACATACCGAAAGGACCCTAGAAAGAACTAACCTTTGGAGGATAGGGGAATCGGGCGGATCCGGGCGGCGGCCTGTGGAGGACAGGGGAATCGGGCGGCGGTCTAGGGAGGGTAGGGGATGAGTGGCGGCGCCGGATGTCCAGCTGGTGGAGCGAGCGGATCCAGGGGCCTGCGAGGCCGAGAGTGCAAGGGTGGGGACGGAGGCGGCGGGGTGGGCGTGGGCGGCGAGAGGGAGGATGGGGGCGGAGGCGGTGGGGGTGGGCACGGGTGGTGAGAGGGAGTACGGGGGGCGGGGGCGGTGTGCGGCGCGGGCGCCGGGAGAGAGAGGGTCAGAGGCGTCGCGCGGCACTGGGGAGGCCTGGTGGCGTGCGACGCTGGGAGTTCAGGGTGTATAGGTGCGGAGTGGCACTGTAAGGTAATTATCTGCTCAAGTTGAAGGGTATTTTCAAATGCGCTCCCAGGAGAAGCTTGGGAAGCCACTCAGGGGGCAGCTTCTCCCTACCAACAGAAAGTCCGGCTGGCTTACAAATTAAGCTTCCTAGAAGCTTTCCCTTCTTTTTGGCTTCAGCTTTTTTGACCCATAAGCCATTCTTTAAGTCAAAAAGAAGGGGGCCTAAGGGCCCATTTGATTTAGGGCCTATTTGTTTTTGTTGTGTCTTTTGTTGCTTAAAAACCAAAACCTAACCAAATATTTTTCTTGTTATTTATAAGCCAAAACAACTTACTTTTTCTGGCATTATACCGGACCTTCTGAGTCTACTTTTGAATTTAGACTTTAATTACCCATCACTACAATTCAAGTGAAAAACGATTCGGCCCGACCGGGTCAGCCGATGAGCTTTCGCAGTCGACACAATTCAATGCGGTGTACATGTCAACATGTGCCACGCCGATGCCATAATCAGTTTGGCCCGACACATGCAGCTAGCAGGCAACAGGGATCCCTATCAACAGTTTCGGGAAATAATTCCATGCTGCTACCCAACCAGTTAAGGCCTGCGTCTAATGCATGGCTCAACAATTATGAGCCCCTGCCTGCTTGTACTTTTCTAACCCCAAGAAAATTCAGGGTCTGTACTTTTCAGTTCGTACATCGTAACAAAATGTGCCCCAGTGTACGTACATCTGTAACACACCAATCGAGAAACGGATGAGTTCCATGTACACCGATAAAACATTTATAATATTAGTTTTTACAATTTTACTCAAATTTATATTATTTACAGATTAAATAGCAAAAAAAAGACAACTAATTTTAAATCAACACATAAATAGACACTTAGAACTCTAGGGGCATTTCAGACATCTTCATTCAAACTTCCCACGGCTCAACCAAATGGCTCTATATGCTCTCCCACAGTAGACAACACACAGCTACCTTTCCACAGATACTTATCAGAAAGCCATAGTTCAAACATGCCCTAAGTTTCTTATTAGTCACCTTTGTTTCTTCTAATCATCCACAAAGTACTCGATGTCTCATGTTTCCGGTAACTAAAAAATAACGTGGGGTAGGAAAGACTCGATCAAAGAAAATAGAAATGCTCTTGCAATGTAAAGTGATCATAGATCCTAGTTATGTCCCACTTATGATATTGCAATAGGAGTACAAATTGACATATAAATGCATAAGTGAAATCATACCACATAAATGAGAAGCTCTCTAATAATATAAGTGCAGAACATGAGCCAAGTGGAGGCTTCAGAAAGATACAGTGAAGCGTAAAAGCTATGTGAGTACTCTCAAATGATATAAGTGAAGATCATGAGTAAAATGTAATGCTCCAAAAGATATAAATGAAGATCATGATGAGTTAATGAATAAAGTTCCAAAAGATAAAAGTGCAGCATTTGAAAAAAGTGAATGCTGCTGCTTAAAAAATATGCGCTAGCCTACAAAGAATCAATCTTGCATAAAATAATAACAAGCTAGAGCCTATGAAGAATGTGGTACATCTCTTCTACTTCTTATTATTTAATTTTTTTTCTAAAGCCCTACGACATGAGCTATATGTGGAATACAGGTGTTGTCGGTGGTGAGATAAGAAAAGACATGGCTATGACGCATTAATGGGAATTAACCATATCAAAAACTCTGAAGAGAGAAAGCAACAGGTACTGTTGGGCAAAACAAAAGAAGCGGCCGGGAAAAAGAAAAAGGGAGAGGTACCAAGACTAGATACGGTGGACTTGCGAGGAATAAAGCTAATGCAGGTGAGAAGCGTTTCACAGCTAATGAGGTGAGAGTCATGATTGCCAGGCATCTTATAGATTTTAAAGAGCTCGAAAAGGGGTTAAGAGGGTCAACTTAATCGCTGGACTCGACCGAGAGGTGATTGGCTGAAGGCAGATTTTGATGTATCGTTTGACGCAACCAGGTAGGAAAGAGGATGGCGAGTTGTGGTGAGCGATCAGTATGGTCACTTTGTTGCAGTAAGTGCCGGCAACATTGATTTTTATTTTTTTTGAAACCAACATTCATATATTAATTAACTAAAGTCATTACAAGAGTGTAGGAAGGAACCGACTCATATAACACACCAAAACACATCTCACTTTTACCCAACTGCGCAATCAAATGCGCCACAACATTCCCACGACGATTAACCTTAATAACCTTTACCTCAAGTAAATAATGCATAAGACACTACTACAAAATGGATCATTACAGACAGTTTAGAAATGTCATTACAAGCGGTTTCTCAAACCGCCTGTAGGCAAGGGCTTGTGATGATCCCCCTATCATCACAGGCAGTTTTATAACCGTATATGATGATCCTATATCACAGGCGGTTCTAATTATGAACCGTATATGATAATTATATATCGTCTGTGATTCCGCATTATCACAGGAGGTTTTCATATTAAACCATCTGTGATGTTATTCAACATGAACATCAATTTTTCTGTTTATTGGCTAGCTAGCCCTTTGATACAAAATAGAATAGCATATATATATCACGTTCACATAAAGTTCACAGATCATGTCACATTCATATCATATCACAGATCATAACATATAATATCATATATATATATATATTTAAACACAAACAAAGGACATAGTTCTTAACAATCAATGAAATTAAAGTTGTCCTTGTATATATCACAACAATCTTAACCAAAAGCTAGGTCCAACCCATGATATAACAGGATAAAAACAACTCACTACTACAGAAAACAATATCACTGACGGGCTGAAAACCCCCATCACTGACAGGTTTCCAGTCCGTCAATAAATAAACGTCAGTGGTACTTTGTCACCACTGACAGCCTCTGGTACCTGTCAGAGGTGACTAGGTCTCCACTGACGGTTTTTGTTTGTCCCCGTCAGTGGTGACTAGTCACCACTGACTGATTGAGGTTTCTACCCGTCAGAGATAACTTTGTAGGGAATATAAAAAATATACCACATTTCAAAAAAACAAAACATTTATCACAAATTTCTCACAACATTCATATCACATATTCTGGACATTACAAATTTGTGGCACCATTTACACCATTTAGATACATAGTTCTAGCACATACATCACATATACACACTTTTAATCAATACAAATGAAGCAGAACAAACAAAAATCTCACTAAGTTGAAAACAAAACTTGGTACCATACAAGCCTGGTTGAGTCCACTAAGAGAAGATAGCCTTAGAATATTGCCACAAGGAGAAATAACACATGTACAGTCAAGCCAGTTCTTGGAGAATATGTTACGGATCTATGCCAAATCCATATCATTTTCTACAAGAATTGTTTCACTGCACATTACGTGCACATTATATGGTCATTTTCATCATTGGCCTTAACCTAAACCATAAAGTCTTTGCCAATTTACAAACAGCAATTAATCCGCTCTCTCCTAATTGACATCAAAATCGGTGAGAAGAAGCTAACATCAAAATTTACAAACAGCCAAGTCATTGGCTTAAATTAATCTGCTCTCTCCTGACTGACACTATATGTGTGACCAATTGCGTGTTAACTACGGACAGGTTCTGACGATGGATAGTACAGTATCTCGTATATTAGGGAGTACCCGTGTACGCTTCTCTAGATTACCGGAATATACCACGTACTCGATAAGGATCCCAGGATGATAAGGTAACCCTTCATAGGGAGGAAAGATACCCTTTAAACTAGGGATAAGATCCCGGTGTTTAAGGAGACTAGAGTCTTACCCAGGTCTAAGTCCATGACCGGTACGACTAGGTTAAACCCCCTATAAAAGGATCAGTCATTCATAGGGGAGGACAGGTTTGGGAGAGTCGAACAAGAAGAAGAAGCCCTAGCAGAGCCATTATAGATCTAGAAGCCATAGCCACCCGCCATCTCGAAGTAGCCGAGCTTGGCGAAATTAGCCAGATTAGTCTACGATTAGGCCTAGGGTAGCCACTAACACATACCCTTTGTAAGACGTGTTTCTCCAATCAATATATAAGAACAGGATGTAGGGTTGTTATCCTGAGAGAGGCCCGAACCTGTATAAAAAGGGTGTTTCCTTGCTGTCAAATCTCTTGGCCTTGTGCCCTAGATGTTCCTACCCCCCAACTATCACCATTCCATGAATATCGTAAGATCGACGGTTCAACGATCGTCGACAGATGACACCGACCGTGGAGACCTCTCCGGCTCAAGTTGTCCAGGAAGAATCGAAGTTGGCAAGATGCGCAACCAGCCGCGATCAGCCCATTACGCCGACTGCGTCGCCCTTATCGGATCAGCCCGATAAGGAAGAAGCAGATCCGCCGGGGAATCCGATCACCTCCACGCACCGCACCGGATACTCGGACCAGGGTTTCTACGACAACTTTGGCCCTATGGATCCATACCCGGTAACAGACCGCGTGGACTATGGAGAATACGCCCCTAATGAATGCTTGAATTGCGAAGCAGATCGCTTCAGAACCGAGTGCGCCAGGGCCTTTAGCGGGAAGTTGGTATTAACCGACAATCCCCCTGCAGGAGCAACTAGCCCCATGTCTGGATTGTCACCTGCAAAGTCTGGACGCCCAGGCGATCATGATCCTACTCGCATCGTGACCCAGGAGGACGACACGATGGAGCGGAACTACACCCCATCTAATCCAGATCCACAAGTAGTTCTCGCGATCGACAATGGTCTCGAAGAGCTTGGGGATCAAGATCAGCATGGGGGCCCGCGACTTCACAGCCCGACGGCTACTCCCCCGGGATCAGGGACTTGCCTGCGGCCACAAATAGAATCCCTCCAGGGACAAGGGAGTACATGTCCCGGACCGCTCGGAGGCTTGCCGAGGTGCGCAATCTACTGTCACGGCCACCGGCGGTAGACTTGTCGACACCAGAGGGAAGGCAATGGTTACAACGGCTGGGGGGCTGACTTACAGCAGGCCCAGGACCAAGCCAAGTCATCCTGCGCCCAGTCGGTGACACACAGCCCCGCTTGAGGGGGAACCCCTTCTCGACCAGGGCAACACGACAGAGAAGGACGACATCCCAGGAATAGGTCACCCCAGGGGGAACCACCGGTTGATCTCCACGACGAGCTCAACAAGCGCCGTCTCCAAAGACGCCCACAACAGACCACATATACCACACCGATGTCAGGGGACGATCTCCGACCCCAAACCGTGGTGAGAATGTACCTTATCGGAGAGTCATCAACGATGCCAAGCGCTATCCCAAGAGCTCTGACATGTGCGCTGGCCATCTCGTTTCAAACCTAGGGCCCTGGAGTCGTACGACAGCACCGAATTTCTACAGACCTACACTACGACGATCGAGGCCACAGGCGAAAACGAGAAGGTTATGGCCAACTATCTCCCGACCGCTCTCAGAGGAGCCGCTAGGACTTGGTTGACGAACATACCCCCAGGAACGATCTGTTCCTGGGGACAGCTTTGCGACATGCTCCTCGCCAACATCCAAGGTACCTTCACACGCCCTGGTCAGGTCGACGACTTATTTCTAGTCATCCAACAACCACGCGAGATGCTCCGAGATTTCACCAAAAGGTTTAGCGCTGTTCGCAACACTATACTGAAGATAATCGACTCGGACGTCATCCGCGCCTTCATTCGAGGCAGTAGAAATGAGATGTTCACACACGACCTGATCATGCATTCGCCAAAAACCATGGCACAGCTCATGAGCTTGGCAGAAAGGGCTGCCTGTGCGGAGGAAACTTGACAACAAATCAAACAGCAATAGGGCAGGGCGACTAATTCTCCCTTCTGGATCAAAGACGACTCGAGGAAAAGAAAACGCAATAAGAAATCTTCCGGTGGGAGCAGTGAGAAGAGAGGTAAAGCCGAGGAGATAATGACTGACCTCCCGAGAAACATACCTAGCGACCATGCCCCAAGGACAAACATACTAATTCCTCCGACAAATCATCCAAGGTCTGGTGCGATTTCCACCAGACCGATTCGCATGATCTCCGTCAATGCCATATCTTCAAGAAATACCTTAGGGAGGAAAGAGAGAAGTTCCACGAGGAAAACTAGCAGGTCACAAATAACAGTCAGGACACGACTTCCGACGACGAGGACTCCACCCCTGAGCCTTTCCAGGGGCATGTTAGAGCAATCGAGCATATATTCGGGGGCTCGACTTCTTACGAGTCGAAAAGACAATACAAGGCGATTACCCGAGAAGTTCTCGCGAGTGTACCTTGGGTCCCGATCACTTTCGACCAAACCGATTGCCCCGAGAAACTGTGCTCGACCAGGATGATACCCCATCGTTGTCAAACCAATGATCAATAACTACCGAGTAGGTCGCGTGCTGATAGATGGAGGAAGCTCCCTCAACATCCTATTCACCAATGCTCTCAAAGCCATGCAAATGTCACGATCGTCAGTCCAAACGGTGACACAGGCATTCCATGGTATCGTCCCAGACTCATCGGCCACACCGATTGGGCAAATCACACTCCCGGTTACCTTGGAACACCGGAGAACTTCCGAACAGAGAAAATCTTGTTCGATGTAGCCGACTTTGAGATGGCATACAATGCCATCTTGGGGCGCCCGGACCTGGCCAAGTTCATGGCAGCAACGCACTACGCGTACCAGTGCATGACGATGCCCGGCCGAAAGGTCGTCCTCACAATAAGAAGCTCCCCACAGGAAGCAGTAACTCTGTGACAAGCGCAGCCTCGACCTCATAGAAAAGCACCAGAACAGGGAAGCGGACTCCGACGCTATTGCGTGCACCCCCCGCGTCGACAAGACCTCCACCGCGACTCTGGGCGACAACATCGAATGACACCCCGTCCAAGTCAGAGAAAAGGTCCTACGACTAGTTCAGGACCAGGGAAACAGGGCCTCCCCCTCATCAGGACAATAGCTCCACAGGAGGAGTCGCCCCAGTCCTGGTCGCTCGAAGATAGCATCGGAAAGATAGTCGAGTCCCCCTAAAGAGAGTTCCTAGTCCAAGCATCTTCGGTAAGATCGTATAGTCATCGCCCCTCCGACCATCAGCTTGTCTCAGGTTGCACCAGCTCCACCCTCACATCGCCAAGCTACGAACAAGTCGATGATAAGACGCTCCGGGCGCCGTCGTCCAGCATGCGCACTTGACAAAAGCTTCTACAACAGGTCGCGACAAAAATCGCAGGAGTCCATGGAGCAACCGTCAACAGCTCGGAAAGAGGGGATGATGTAGTTTAATTTTTTTGTTAGTACTTAAACAGTTTGTAAAAGATACTCTAGCCTGTCCACGATTTTTTCTAAATAATCGAATTTAATAATCAGAATCATTCCTTTCAGACTGCCTATTCGAGAAACTTCTCGAATAAGTCAGTCGGGGGCTGGATAAGTATGTGGCACCAAAAATTGGCTTATGCATAAACGTAACCAACGACTCGACTAGAACAAAAGGAAAGGGTTCCGCACTGCAAACTGTCAGGGACGCAAGGAAGACCCCTTAACGCGTCTGCAAGTGACAGGGGAAGCCTCTGAGCCCCCACTTGACCAGACCTAAGGCCTGGTCGACCAAGCTCCCTGGTTTTCATGGCAAAGTCCCCCCCAACCATAAGTGAAGGAAGAAGAGAAAGGTGCGAATATGACTAAACTAACAGAACCTGCCTGCTTATCCATGCCCTCGACTACTTTGAACAGAAGGCATCATGGATATGGTACATTGTAGTCGTCAAGAGGAAAAACGTAGAGCTTACTAACTTACGTCCAATATCCTAGTAGCGAAGGAACATGGGTTGTCGCAATAACCACGACAGACTGTACGAAGACCCCTTATCATGTTTACTGATGACTAGGAGCCATGGAGCCCTCCATTCGACTAAACCTAAGGCCTGGTCGATCGCAGTCAGTGGTATAACAACACAACTCGAGGATCCTAAGTCAGGGGAAAGGGATGATGAGTTCAACTAAGTCTACGAGAACCCTCATGTCTGACAAGCACTCACAAGAGCAAGGTTTTTCTTTAGAAAACAAAAACACACAGTTTAACCACAAGTTACTAATCACTATTGTTGGTTACAAAAGTTATTCAAGAAGTCTGGGCGCCTAAACCCAGTCCGCGAAGGCATTGGCAGCACTCTGAACAGCGCAAAGAAGCTCCTCCTCTTCATCCTCCAGCAGATCCGCATCAAGGGCCTCCAAAGGTAGCCCCAGAACCCGGCGCTTGAGAAGGGCCAAGGCAAAAGCCAGAGCGTCCTGCATTCCTTGCTTAAGCTCCTCGTTGAGAAGCTTCTCGATGGTGGGCTTCAAGCGAGAAACGGACGCCACCCAACTCCACCAGCCGAGTAGCCCCCGGAGGACTGGGAAAGACGGTAACCCCGACCTCCACAAGCGTTCTCTCTCGCGCACCTTAAGGGATTGGTCGAGGTCCTCCTCCAGTTTTCCGGCATAAGCTCGGCTCTGGCTCAGAGAAGACTCCGCCTCGAAAAGGTGGGCCTTCACATCACGGAGCTTGGCCGCGTCTTCTTCCCGCCGCCGCTCGAAGTCCGCGAGACGCTTCTCTAGCGCCTCCTTCTCCGCACGCCACTCCACAGACTCCTCAAGTCGCTTCCTCAGCTCCTTGCTCTCTGCCCACTGTGTCTCCAACTCGGCTTGCGCCCGCTGGAGTGGTGGAATCAGAGGGAGGATGCGCTGTCAAAAACACAAGGTTAGCACTGAACATGTGAATAAATTTTCTACTAATTCCTCGGATTACCTGTAGAGTGGAGTAGATATCAACGCCCTCGTGCGCCGGCACCTCCGACGCAGGAAGCTCGACCCGTGCGACCAAGGGCGGCGTCGGTGGCTTCGCCGGGGTCTGCTTCCCTACATCAGCTGTAGTCACGGCCCCGGTCGGACGGAGGGTCACCCTAGTCGGGGAAACATCTCGTCAACCTCCAAGGAGCAAAACGAAGAAGAAAGAAAGACTTCAAAGGAGACAAGGCCTACAAGAAGACTCATCGGTGGCGTTTTGCTGGCGGCGAGGCTCCCGTCGCCAAAGTACCCAAGCCCCGCTTCTCGGCGGGCACCAGCAGTGACTTCCCCTTGTCCGCAGGAGGACCTCCAACTGGCATGACCTCCTTCCCATGAGTAGACATGGAAAAAGGCGCCGACTCCTCTGGGCAGGGGTCACTCGAAGCCTGTATTCCGATGATTTATCCCCGCTATCCATGAAAACTTAAAGGGAAAAGCTAGTCGGGCAGCGACCCGTACCTGGGGCTGAGGGCTTGGCGGAGGAGGGACCCGAGTAGGGGACTTCGCTTGGGTAGCTCCCGCTGCCACCTCAGCTTCGGAATGGCCTTCAACGCTCGAAAGTGGAGAAGGCACACTAAGGATCTCAACCTCTTCCTCCTGAATGGGGGCGCCAGCCTGCTCAGCTTCCGAGTTCGGAGCCCCGCGACCTACTCGCTGCAACGAACCCGCGTGATGCTAGAAGCGCCACATGAATAAAGTTACGACCAGACAAAGACAAAGGTAATGGACTCACCGAAAGGATCTCCTGTTGTTCTTCAAGGTTAAGCTGCAAGATCGGCAGGAGCACGTTGGTCCGACCGCCCTGAGGAGACTGCTCGAATAGGTTATTTAACCTGTTTCAAATCTCCTCGGGGGAAAGATCTGCGCAACCAACCAAAAGATTCAACGAGTAAGAATAGCTCTCCGACCAAGATAATATCTAGAAGTTTGGATACTTACCAGGGTCAAAGTCCCTAGTCTGGTCCTCGCCTTCTGGGACCACCCAAGCAGGATTGATCCTTGACCGGAGGTGGCTGATCTGGCATCGAAGGAAGTCCTCGGTAACATCCCAGGCCGATAAGCCCTTGGCGGCGAGATTGGTGATGTCGCCAACGAGGGCCCTAAGCTCTTCGTCGGGAAAGGAGCTAGCCCGCGATAATGGAGCCCAGAAGAGAGTGGGGGCTGGTAGTAGAACCACCTCGAGGGCTAGCCTGACCACGAAGACTTCCAGGAAGAGGAGATGTAGGCGTCCTTCTTCCCTTCCCGGAGTCAGAACCCACGCCGCCGATGACTTCTCCACCGCTGATGTTCATTCGGCGGAGGTTGTAGTAGTACCTCCACGGCTCCAGGCTCGGCCTAACGCCAAGGTAGGCCTTGCACAAATGTGCGAAGACCGCCAGCATCAAGACCGAGTTCGGGTTGAGGTGGATCAACTCGAGCCCGTAGAATTGGAGGACGAGGAGGAAGAAGTGCGAAGGCGGAAGCTGGAGACCGCACCGAAAGAAGTCCGCGAAGACGACTATCCAAGTCGTGTCGGGACTCGGCACCGTCTCCTTCATGGCCTCCCGGTAAGGTACGAACACCTCTGGGACTATAACCTCTTCTGCCACCAGCTTCTTGAGGGCGGCAGAATCCATTACCGAAGCTTCAAATTCAGGAATGACGAAAACCGGCCCGTCGAAAGGATCCTCCACCGTCTTCTAGGGCTTAGGAGATTTCTTTGCACTGCTCTTCTTCCCCATGATTGTTGACGATGATCGGAAGCAATGAGGTGGGAGTTCTTTTTGGCGAAGGAGCACAAAGAAGAAGATGAGAATGCTAAGAGGCAGGAGAACAATGTGGGCAAAACCCCAATTCCTGGACTCTTAAAGGTTTCGAATTGCGCCTGACCGAAGCGCGGTTAACGGCACGATCTGTTCCATCGCATTAAATGCGGAGCAGTTGCTTTTCCCGCATGCGTCTCGACATGCGCGGGAAAACATGGGTCTGACAACCCACGATCCCGACGAACGCGTAATGCTTAGGCTAACGTCAGCTGGGCAATAGGGCAGAAAAAGGAAAGATTCTTCATCACCACGCGAAAATCCCGCCAGGACGGTTTGGTTTCCTAGAAATCTGCCAAGCGAACGCGTGTCTGTGATCGACGGACCAGATTACACCAGAAATCATTTCTCGGGTAAACGAACCCAGATTATGCTTCGGATCACTCAAAAGTTTGTTCCGATTAAGAGCATCCCGACTACCCGGTAGTAATACCTACTCGGGGAAGTTGTCGAGAAGTAATCATTTTACGCCTACTCAGAGTTATTTCCCGACAAGGGTAGATTTCTCACCGAACAGTCATGACCTCACTTAAGGAGTCTAGACGATGGGGGGCTTGACGATGGATAGTACAGTATCCCGTATATTAGGGAGTACCCGTGTACGCTTCCCTGGATTTCCGGAATATACCACGTACTCGATAAGGATCCCAGGATGATAAGGTAACCCTTCGTAAGGAGGAAAGATACCCTTTAAACTAGGGATAAGATCCCGGTGTTTAAGGAGACTAGAGTCTTACCCAGGTCTAAGTCCATGACCGGTACGACTAGGTTAAACCCCCCTATAAAAGGTTCAGTCATCCATAGGGGAGGATAGGTCTGGGAGAGTCGAACAAGAAGAAGAAGCCCTAGCAGAGATATTGCAGATCCAGAAGCCATAGCCACCCGCCATCTCGAAGTTGCCGAGCTTGGCGGAATTAGCCGGATTAGTCTACGATTAGGCCTAGGGTAGCCACTAACACATACCCCTTGTAAGACGTGTTTCTCCAATCAATATATAAGAACAGGACGTAGGGTTGTTATCCTGAGGGAGGCCTGAACCTGTATAAAAAGGGCATTTCCTTGCTGTCAGATCTCTTGGCCTTGTGCCCTAGAGGTCCCTACCCTCAAGTATCACCATTCCACGAATACCGTAAGATCGGCGGTTCACCGATCGTCGACAGGTTCCACACAACATCAGCAGGGACACATTCTCCCCAACAAGTGTGATTTCTTTACCATAAGCCCAAAGCCCACCGTGAAGGCCTTGCACTGTCGAGGATAAGCGGTGGTCTCGTGGATGGCAGTGCTTGGGGACATCGGGGGCTGTGCTCCCGCTTCGGGACGTCGGGGGCGACGCTCTCGTGGACGGCGGCGCTCTCGGTCAAACGGGGGAGGTTGGAGGAGGTCGGGGACGGTGATCGTGGTGCATAGGGATGACGGGGACGTCGGGGATGGCACTCGCGGTCGACGAGAACGTGGAGGATGTCAGCGGCAGTGCACGGCATGGGTTAGAAGTGTTGTGTAAAACCCTAGACTCCACATACGGATTTTTATATATGTTATGGGGAGGCGGTTACATCACTGACGGGTGAATAGGTGTTCCGTCATTTATGTGAATACATACCACTGACAGGTAAGAAACTGAGCCGTCTGTGATAATCATCACAGACAGGACATTTTGTTGTCCGTCAGTTCTATCATCTTGCGAGAAAAACTTCAGCTGCATGGAGAAGTTATCACTGGCGGGTTGTTTCTCGGCCCGTCAGAGATATCTTATCCTGACACAATCTTGAACCCGTGGTAATGTCAAAACTGATGGGTTACCTGCCGACCATCAGAAGTATGTACAACATCTAACGGGTTGCAAGCCGTCCGTGAGTGTTGACCGATCAGGGATGACCTTATTTGTAGTAGTGACTCCTCATCGTCAATTGGAAAGGTCAACGCCTTGACTTCACGACCAACATCTGGGGCTGCTTGAGTTAGAGCAGTAATCTTGGTGAATGCTATCAAGCTACCACCCCATCTGAAGTTTTGCATAGTGAACTTTTCAACATCTTCCTCATCTTCAAAGGCAATTAGAACAACACCATGGACGTAGTGGTTAACAGCCCTAAATTTTGAATGGCCAAGAAAGTCTTCAAGCATTGAGGCAACAATGAAAGATGGCGTGAAGTTTCTATCCACAACAGTAGTTACTTTCAAAGCATTGCGGGTAACTTGGGAGAATTTAAAAATCTGCTCTATCTTTTGAGGTCATCTTGATGCATCATCGACAGCAACACTCTACAATATTCCAATGAAAAATAAATAGTTAGGAATTGAATTAACTTTGCATAGTGAAAAACTAGTGAAGCCAGCCCTTGCCCAACCATCCTTACTTATGCATGAACAAGTATACAAGTGCATTCACCATTAATTCAGTTTTGGAAAGACAAAGCATATATATTCCGAGACATAAATTTACTCATCACATAATACTATTTGGTTCAAAAATATTAACCTTCTTGGCTGAAGAAGAGCCACCAACTTCGGAGTCTATCTTGCATTTCTTCGATTGAAATGACTTGTCCATCTGTAATATAAATTATGAGAGAATACATTGAAATAATTCTTTTGAAACTAGCTACTATTGGAATAATTCTAGAAGAAACTAGACATGGAAGTATAAAATACACTTGCATTTTTGTAGTATACAAAATAGACATTGAATTATAAACTACACTCGTATAAAAAGGGAATTTCCATATGCTTTAATTTTCACATTATCAATTTATCAAAGTCATATCATTTATAAGTTTTGCTAATACATCTAGAGAGAGTGTGTGCTAAATTCATTCCATCTAATCTTGTGATCCACCCATATACAACATAAATAAATAAGAATAGCTAGATCATATACTGATCACAATACAAAGAAGAATGAGGGACATGCTTCTAGAAACCCTAAAAATCCTAACTCCACAACATTAATCTAGGCCCCTCCATGATAGGCACCTGTTGATCCATCACACCCAGGGCATATATTCAGCATGGCAACTTATAATATATATGCACGGAGCATGCATGCAACCGCTGCAACAAGCAGCAGGCCGGGATATCATGTTAACAAGAGCAGGATTAACAAGAGCAGGATCACCATGTAAATCTAGTGCATGCAGCTAGCTAGCTAGGAGAGGAAGATGTAGGGAAAGGGCTAGGGCAAGGGTGGTTTACCGATTCGCGGTGAGGGAGAGACCAGGCAGGAGGAGGAGAGAAGGCGGGCGGCTGGCCGCAGCGACATATGTACCACTCGGTGGAAGAGGACATCTAGGCCGGCGGTGACATGGTAGAGGAGTAGATTGGAAGCCAGTGACGATGGTGGAGGAGGAGAGGAAGCTGGTCGGCGGCGATGGTGTGGAGGGAAGAGCTAGAGGAGTGGCCGATGCGCGTGGAGATATAGGGCTCGGGAGCGATGAGGGGAACGATGAGGGGGCCAGGAGATGAAACATTAACGAAGAGGAGATGAAACAACGCGGCTTTTTCAAGTCTCGGGGTCTTATCACAGACGGTTTTAAAATAAAACCGCCTGTGATAATCCTCTTATGGCGGTTTACATCTCCGGAAATTAACCCAGTTGGTCTTTATTACGAACCGCCTGTGATCTTATACACTAGCAGCGGTTTTTTAGGAACCGTCTGTGACGTGGGGTCTTCGATGAGCCATTCTGTAGTAGCGAGGCCTGAAGCTTCAATTTTTAGGTCCCTCAAGGCTGATCTGTCCAGCTCTGTTGATGAAGGGAGACCATGCAGTGCAAGGCAATCTGTTTCCAAGATAAGAGGAGAGGGAAATTGTAAAGACAAATGAAGCCGGGAAGATTGATTTTATGTCGGACGTGCTATGGGCGGAGACTGAGGCCTGTCTTGCTGCAATCACTCTTGCTACGCTATGTGCAAGTCTAGGTGTTGGGAAGATTATTTGGAGTCGAATTAAGCGAATATTGTTGTGGCAATGAAAAGCTGTGATCTTGACCACACGAAAGCTGGTGTGTTAGTATGGGATGCAAAGAGGAATTGTGTTGAGTTTGTGTCGAATATTTATAAGAGTAGTGACGATGATTAGTATAGTATCCCGTATACAAGGAGGTATCCATATATGATTTCCTGGATTATCGGAACAAAATACGTATCCGGTAAGGATTCCCAGGAGATAAGGTAACCCCCCGTGAGGAGGGAGGATATTCCTTAAACTAGGAAGTCAATCCCGACGTTTAAGGAAGCCAGAGTCCTACTTGGGGATAAGTCCATGCCTGGTACGACTCGGGGAACCCCCTATA
Organism: Stipa capillata; assembly: GCA_019208055.1. Lineage (NCBI taxonomy): Eukaryota > Viridiplantae > Streptophyta > Magnoliopsida > Poales > Poaceae > Stipa > Stipa capillata. The sequence continues at coordinate 51,309 of JAGXJF010004815.1, read as the reverse complement.
AAAGGATCAGCAGCCCTATAGGGGAGGACAGGTCAAGTTAGATTGAGGACAAGCTTTAGAAGATTAGACAAGCCTGAAGCCAGAAGCCAGAAGCCTTCCAGAAGCCCCAGCGACTCCCACGAGAAGACCCGTCGCCTCGAAGGAGTCAAGCCCCGTGGATCTAGTTGAAGTAGTCTCTGATTAGGTTTAGGATAGCCATTAACACACACATCTCTTGTAAGATACTCTTTGATCAATATATATGAATAGGACATAGGGCTATTATCTTGAGGGAGGCCCGAACCTATATAAAAATGGCATTCCTTTTCGTCAGATTCCCTCGGCCTTGGGCCCTAGGGGTCCCTACTCAACAATAAGTATCTCTGTCTCACGACTACCATAAGATCGGCGATTCATCAATCATTGATAGATGGCGTCGACCATGGAGACCTCTCCGGTTCAAACCATCGAGGAAGTATCAGAGTCAGCAAGATGTGCAACAACTCATGATCAGCGAATGATGCTGACTGCATAGCTCTCCTCGGTTCAATCCGTCGAGGAAGCAGCAGATTCGGCGGGAGATTCGATCGCCCTCACGCGACGCACTGGGTTCTTAGATCTGAGCTTCTACGACAAATTTGGCCCAACAGATCTAGACCCGACGACCGGTCGCATAGATCTCGGAGATTATGCCTCTGGCTAGTACTCGGATTGTGAAGCTGATCACTTCAAGGCCGATTGTGCCAGGGCTTTCGGTGGCGCGGTGGTACTCACCAACGACGCCCAGGCAGGAACGACCAGCCCGATGTCCGGACTGTCACGTGTGACCTCTGATCATGTAGATGATCAAGATCCCGACGATAACATCCCTCCCGAGGAGGAAGACACAATGGAGTGGGACCTCACCTTAACTGATCCGAACCCTAGAATAGTTCTTGCTATTCATGATGGCCGGGAAGATCCCGATGCTCAAGATCAGGGTGATGGCTCACAACATCAGAGTTCACTCGCTACTCCCCGTGGGAACGTGATCATGCTGGTAGGAGCAAACGCCTCCACTCGATGAACAGGAGCATATGTGTCCCGAACTACTCGAAGACTCACCGAGGTGCATAATCTGCTGTCACGACCACCGACGGCTGACTTGTCTATACCCGATGGAGTGCAGTGGCTGCAATGGCTGGGGGCTGAACTACAGCAATCCCAAGCCCAAGCCGAATCTTCTCGACTAATGTCGGTGACTCACAGCTCCGGTCGAGGGAAGACTCCTTTCCCACAAGATGAATCTGATGGAGAGAGACGACACCCCAAAAGCAGGTCTTGCCGGGAGGAGCAGTACGTCGACCTTCGCGACACGCCCAACTCTCACCAAGTTCATGGCACCACACACTACGCTTATCAGTGCATGAAGATGTCTGGCCGAAAGGGTGTCATCACAGTAAAGAGCTCCACTCAGGAGGCACTGCTCTGTGACAAGCGCAGCCTAGACCTTGCAGAAAAGCATCAACTCTCCAATAGGGAAGCAAACTCCGATACGGCTACACGCAACCCTGCATTAGCAATACCTCCACCGCAACTACGAGCGACACCTCAGGAAAACACCCCCTCCAAATCGGAGAGCAGGTTCTATGACTAGTTCAGAACCGGAGCAAAGGGCCTTCTCCTAAGCAGAACAACGGATCCATAGGAGAAGCTGCTCGATCCAGGTCACTCGAGTTAGCAGTGAAAGACAGTCAAATCCTTCCAAGAGTTCCACATGCAAGCACCTTCGGTAAGACCACACAGTCATTGTCCCTCCGACCGTCAGTTCGTCTCGGTTGCACCAGCTCCAGCCTCACGGTGTCAAGCTACGAACAAGCCGATGATAAGACGCTCCGGGCGCCACCGCCTAGCACGCACACTCAATAGCTTTTTCAGCGGGTCACGACAAGAGCACAAGAGTTTCCGGAGCAATACAACAACTCGGGCAGAGGGGATAATGTTTAAGTTTCTAGTCTTTTCTTAATGACCAATTTTTCTTACAATAGTTTGTAAGTGACATTTCAGTCTTTACACAGTTTTTTTAATGTCAAGTTCCTAGTTCGATATTTATTTTCTCAAACTGCCTACCGAGAAACTTCTCAAATAAGACAGTCGGGGGCCAGATAAGTATGTGGCATTAGGCAAAAATGGCATACACATGCGCGTACCAACAGTCTGACCTAAGCGAAGGGAAAAGGGTTCCGCGCTACAACCGTCAGGGACGTGAGGAAAGCCACTAAGCCCCCCACCTGATTAGACCTAGGGCCTAGCCAACTAAACTTCCCGATTCCCGTAGCAAAGTTCCCCAACTCCGAGTAAGGGAAGGGGAGAAGATACAAATATGATCAAGTCACACATACGCGTAACCAACGATTTGACTTGTGCGAAGGGAAATGGTTCCGCACTGTAATCGTCAGGGATGTGAAGAAGACCTATTATCACATCTACAGGTGACAGGGGAAGCCACTGAGCCCCCCACCTGACTAGACCTAAGGCCTGGTCGACCAAGTTTCCTGGTTCCGTAGCAACATTCCCCAACCATGAGCAAGGGAAGAAGAGAAGGTACAAGTATGACTAGCCAACAAAATAGCCCGCTTATCAGCGATCCTGACTACTTTGTATAGAAGGCATCCCAGATAGAGTGTAATGTTGTCAGAACAAGGGTACAAGAAGCTTACTAAAAAGCATCCAAGATCCCTTCGACAAGGGAATGCGGGTTGCTACCACGGCTATGACAGACTGACAGAAGAACCCTTATCGTGTTTACTGATGACGAGGAGCCTCTGAGACCTCCATCCGACTAAACCTAAGGCCTGGTCGACCGAAATCCGTGGCGTACGGCACAACTCGTAAGCCTAAGGCAAGGAAAGACGACGCGAAGTTCGACTAAGTCTACGAGAACCCTTACGTCCAACAATGTTCACAATGCAGTTAAATTCAAAAATGATAAGCTTTCAGAAAACAAAAACACATAGATTAATGCACATTTACTAATCACAGAGTGTTAAGTTACTTAGACAGGCCAGGTGCCTCAACGCGATCGGCAAAAGCATCAGCGGCTCCTTGTACAGCCGTGAGAAGCTTCTCCTCCTCCTCGGCACCTAAAGAGCTTGCCAGCTAGTCGGGACCTCTTCACTTCAAGCTTGGTCCCCTGCTCCTCTAGGTCTCGAATGGAGTGGACAAAGAGATAAAAGGTTAGTTTCAATAAAGGCAAATTACGATTAACGTTTTCAGTTGGTCATATCTAGGAGCACCACGACCGGGGGCTGGGATAATCCTGATGTCACCAACTAGAGAATGCATATAGTACGCACTACTAATTGATTTCCCGGCTACGAATAACGTGGCTGAGTATGGAGGTTTGCTCGTCGGTCTCCGAGTTGCTTCCGCACTTGGTATCCGCCGCCTACTCATGAGTGGGGACTCATAGCTAGTAGCGAAACAAGCATCCAAGGAATATTAGACCTCGGACTAGAACATGGCAGCTTACCTAGCAGAGGTGAGGAAGCTGAAGAAGAAATTCATCGGGCTCGAAGTACGGTACATCCCAAAGAAGGATAACTGTCGAGCCGATAGTCTTGCCTCCTATATAAGGAGGGGGCGCCACACAATGTAACGAAGGCCAAAACAATATGATTAAGGCAGGGAGGAGCACTCGCAGTCGTGCCCCGTGGATATAGGCATCACGACTGAACCACGTTAAAAACGTCGTGTCTCTCATTGCCTATTCTACAATGCTCTCGGTATAGATCTACGCTTCCGCGTGTCGCCTCGTGGGAGATCGGCGTGCCTAGGCCAGTTTTCGCAACAAATTGTATTTTGAGTTCAGAACAATGTAGCCCGTGTTCTAGCTAGACATGGTCTGGAGTTAGGGCACGGCGGCCGGCACCCATTTGTGGATGGATGTGGCTCTGAACCTTGTAGCAAGGTTTTTGGCCAGTGAATTAGCTGTTCCTCTTGGTTAATGGAATGAGATACGTGTTTATATATATAAAAAGTTTAGATACAGTGGTGAGAATGCTCGAGAAACATTAATTGTAGTAGTTTTCGCTCCGCTCGTGCGTGGCACTCCTTGCTTTCCTGTATTGTATTGTATTGCACCAACGGCACTGTAGCAGTGAATCTTGTGCATTTTTTACGACCTAAGAACTCGTAAATCGAACTCACACGCGACAGCACATACACACCCCTAGAGAGCTCTGTAGACTGTAGCCTGTCATCAAGGGCTAATATGTAGACCCGTATAGTGGACATAAGTGGCGCCCCTGGCTAATTCCCGGTGTCACAATATCAGATGGAGCAGTACTCTGTCCGAAACGCCACCCGCGCCGCGACGGCTTGGGCGGCCAGCCCGGTGGGCCTCCTGGTCCGCACGGAGGTGCTGGTCACGGTGAGCTGCGCGCTCCTCGCCACGCTCGTCTTCCTTGGCTCCGGCCGCCGCACCAGCCGCAGCGCCGTCTTCCGCTTCGTTGTTTGGTTGGCGCTGATGCTGTGCTACCCGGCGGTCTCCTACACGATCGGGCTCATCCAGTCCGGCTCCTTCCGCAACGACCTGGTCGTCGTGTGGGCCTGCTTCCTGATCGGCTGCGCCGACGGCATCTTTGCATGCAGCGTCGACCACTCCGACCAGCAGTCCCGCACCGTGCTCAACCAGGCCACGCAGGTCATTTACGTGCTTCTTCTCCTGGTTTCGTACATCAGTTCCCTGGAGCTGCAGCTGAAAATCCTTCTGCTGCTGCTCTGGGTGCTGAGCGTCGCCAAGCTGGGGATGCGCCTATGGAGCCTTTTGTCAGCTGGCCGGGACCGCGTCCTCACAGCAGACAACTGGCTCATCTCCAAGTACATGGAGCACGAGTACGTGAGAAGCATCTGGGATTTCGACCCGGAAACCATGAAGGGCTACAAGTACGTGGTCACCGGCGAGAAGGATATGCAGGAGGGCTGCGCGGAGTACAAGCTGGAGGTCACCGATGACCTCATCACGGTGGACAGATTGTGGCAGCCGGAGGGGAGTGCGAGCCTGCTAAGAAAGGACAAGACTTTCTCACGCAAGCTCAAGGATCTGTGCCTCTCCTTTGCGCTGTTCAAGCTGCTCCGGCGACGCCTCAGCGTGGACAGGCTCCACGAGCGCGACGACATCAGGACGCTTGTGTTTGTCCGAAGGGGCCTTGCCGGCGGAGATTCAAGCAACGATTATGAGAGGATGTACCGGGTGATCGAGGTGGAGCTGGGCTTTCTCTACGACTTCTTCTACGCACGGTACCCATCGCCAAAGCAGACTCTGATCCCAGAAACAGCCATATTTGTGACGGCCATGGCGCTGAGCCTTTCCACTCTCTTCTCCCCGGCGTTGCTGCGCTACCATAATCCGCAGGCGGGTGACTCGAGATATGTCACAACAAGCCTCGATATCTGGTTGGCTAGATTTGTGATAGTCTTGTTCCTGATCCTGGAGCTGTTTCAGTACTTGTCGCTGGTGTTGTCGGACTGGCGAAAGGTGAAGATGTTATGCCGGTACGTACTCACATCTTCGTGGCAAGGACACCCCATAATGGAGAGGCTTCTGTGGCTGATGTGCCGTGCCACGCTAACAACAAAGTATTGGAGCAACTCGGTGGGGCAGTACTCCCTTCTACACGCCTGCCTTCAGAATGAACGCTCCTGCCTCGCTCGCATACCGCTGCACAAATGGATCAAGGATCAATTGATCCGGATAAGGACGGTGACTCGCCGGGACCTGCCCGTCACGGTGAAGCGCGCAATCCACCTGTTACTCCGGTCAGAGTGGCTGTCCAATCTCAAGTACGGCGACCGCACGCTACAGAGGCATAACATGCTACAGGATTTCGATTGGTCCACCTCAAGGTACCAGTACGGCGTCGGCGCCGTGGGTAGCATCCTTGTTTGGCACATCGCCACCATAATTTGCGGCTCCAAGCGGTCCCAGCAGACAAGTACCATCGCCGACAGCCGCGAGGTGGCCACCACACTCTCCAACTACTGTGCCTACCTTCTGTTCCAAGCGCCGGAGCTGGTGACGGACCAGATCTATGACGCGCGGCTATTGATGGAAGCCCTGCAGCTTAGAATACAGCAATTCCTCAAACACAAAGATTGCCGTTCCAAGGATGATATGTTCGCCAAGTTGTCCAGATTCCAATCCGGCGAGCTGGAGGGTGGGTATGAAAAAGCCATCCTGGCCGACGGCATAAAGCTGGGATCTCAAATATTTGAGGAGATGCCTGACGAGGCAGTGCGGTGGAACGTGCTATCCGAGATGTGGGTGGAGCTGCTCCTGAGTGTTGCGCCCTCGGATAACGTGACGGCCCACGTCATGAAGCTGGCCACCGGCGGCGAACTCATCACCCAACTCTGGGCTTTGTTGACGCACGGGGGAATAATCGACATGCCAAAGAAACCGTACTACGGCTCATGAAAGGTACTACTTATCCCGTCCGTAATTTTAACATCTTCTATCTTTCTATTCTTGTCTATTGCGTGTCTTGTTCGCATTTCAGTGTGTCACTTTTCCAATCTTCAGTATCTAATTATCGATATGCAATTAGACTGAGATAATGTGCCATCACAGTCGGTTCCGTGGAAAATCGAGATAACTTATCGCAGAGTCTTATTTTTCTTGGTATAATCTATTTATCTATTTATCTTATTTTCTTATTTTCTATTTATCTTATTTTCTATTTATCTATTAAGATAATATCTTATCTTACTTTTTTTCCTATATATTAAAATAATTTTCTTTGTAGTAATGTTATGTTATACATATTAAAGTGCTTTTCTTCGTATTGAAGTCATAAAACATATACTATTATTACAAATCAGCGGCTTTAGCATAATCTTATCTTATTATTACAAATCAGAGAAAAGACTTAATATCACATATTTAGTTACAAAATAATTTCTTCTTGATGATCATTGCGTTTATACGGAGCCGGCTCATGCGACACTTCATCTTCAACCCTTGTTCCGTCACGGAGAACTTGAAACTTATCAATTTTGTTGTAATCTTCCTCATCCACTACATGTTCAACTCTAACAATATTCCTTTTTGAGAGCATTACTACGTGCCGCTTCTTGTTGGACGGATCAATAATGTAGAAGACTTGATGAACTAGTTGAGCAAGGACGAAAGGTTCATTTTTGTAGGCGACACGCTCAAGGTTCACAGTAGTATGGCATTTGTCGTCAGGTATAACCTGTTTCTTATTAACCCAGCGGCAACGAATCAACGGGATTTTAAGATTTTCGCCAAGTCCAGCTCCCAAATCTCAACTATGTACCCATAGTACAGTTGTTTCTTGCCATCTGTTTCGAGAGCTTCTATGCAGACACCGCTGTTCTGCACAGTACTTTTCATATCTTGTTTCTTTGTGTAAAATATGTATCCATTGATTTGGTACTCTTTCCATGTGATGACCGACCATGTTGGGCCTCTTGCTAAATATGTCAGTGCACCACTTGAAAGGAGTTCACGGAATCACTCTTTGAACCATTCGTTGAACTCAAAATTCTGATGTTTTATGATCCAGTCATCTGTGTGTGTCGGATTCTGTTGACGTAGAATGTCCTTGTGTTCATTCACATATGACGACACAATGGCCATGTGCTACAAAACAGTTAAATGGGCTTGACCATACTCAATCTGAACAGATTCAATTACTTTCCTTTCAATGGTCCCGACACCGAGCAGCCTGCTCTCATGGCGAGATCGAGGCACCCCTACCGGTTGTAGATGGGAGATGTAATTAACACAAAACTCAATGACCTCTTCTGTTGCATAGCGTTCGATGATGCTGGCCTCAGGGCAAGACCAATTCCGAACATAGTGCTTCAAAATTCCTATGTAGCGCTTGAATGGGTACATGCTGCGTAGAAACACCGGGCCACGCATTCTTATTTTGTGCACTAGGTGAATTATGAGATAAACCATGACATCAAAGAAAGACAGGGGGAAATACCTCGAGCTCGCATATAGTCTTCACCAGCCCATCTTGCAGGCCATCTAGTTCATCAAGGCTAATGAACTTCTTAGAAAGCATGTTAAAGAAACCACACAGCTTCGTGAGAGTCTGCCGCACATTTGGTGGCAGAATATTCCTAATTGCAACTGGGAGCATCTGTGTCATAAGCATATGGCAATCATGTGACTTTATGCCAATTAATTTAAGATCTTCCATTGAAACAAGTCTCTTGATGTTGGTCGAGTAGCCGGATAGAACCTTGATACTATGCAAGCAATCACATAATTCAGTCTTCTCTGGCTTGGAAAGGGTGTAATAAGCAGGCAGAAGGAACGTCTTTCCGTTTGTTCTTTTCTGCGGTCTTAACTCTGGTCGGGTTCCCATATCTTCCATGTCTAGCCGTGCATTCTGACCATTCTTTGTTTTGTCAGGCATGTTTAATAAGAGACACATTATGCTATCGCACACATTCTTCTCTACGTGCATCACGTCGATGCTGTGACGCACTTCTAGATGCTTCCAGTAAGGTAGATCCAGAATATTGATCTCTTCTTTCAGATGATCTTCTCAAAGAGCTTCTTTTTCTTCGCTGTACCTCTCCATTTAAACTTGCCCTTTCCAAGCACGACTCTCAAGTCTTCCTTCCTCTAATCTCACTCTCTCAGCTGTGGAGGCTCCTTTATCCCGTTCATAAATTAACATCTTTGTTTATATATATATACTAATTTGAGGCTCCGCCCGGAGATACATACTCCCTTCATCCTAGCATATAACGTGTATTTTGGTTGATTAAGATAAAACTTTGACCATAACTACTCTATTAATATATGATTTATGTGATACAAAGTCATAATTATATGTAAATACTTTTGAGTATGAATCTAGTGACATCAATTTATATCACATAGATTACATACCAATAACGTAATTATTGGTCATAAAGTCTTGTCTTAACTAATCGAAATACGCCTTATATGTTGGGATAGAGAGAGTACCTACAAGTCGAACCAGAGAAGAAAATAGCATCTGAGTCAAACACGTTACGGCCATGAATAAAATTTCATCAAAATCAAATAAACGTCGGATTTCCTTACTTAGATTAATGTTTGACTATTTGGCTCACTAGAAATGATTTTGTCTTGAAGAATATTGTTGTAGCTTCTCCCCAAGCTGTCGCTTACAGGATGGTGTCCTTCATGCAGCGATGAAAGTTGCTAGCAAAGGAGGATGAACGCCAACAGGTGGAGGAGATGATGACCAGGATCAAGCAACAACTTATTTTGTGCTCAAACAATCATGTACCCAATCTTCAGGCTGGAATTGGCTGACACAGCCTTTTCTTTGTGTAATAGGCTTAACGTGCTTTGGAATTTCTTTGTGGTTAGGGAGACTTTACGTGTGATGGTTAACGCTTGTTCTTGTTTTGGTTTAGAGTAAGTCGGAGATAGTTATTTGCTCTTGTGAACCGGAAGTTTAGCACCGTGTCAATCTCAATAAATCTCTATTGTCTCTATTGTGATGGTTAACGCTTGTTCTTGTTTTGGTTTAGAGTAAGTCGGAGATAGTTATTTGCTCTTGTGAACCGGAAGTTTAGCACCGTGTCAATCTCAATAAATCTCTATTGTCTCAAGAGCCTCATCATATTCCTCTAGCAGTAACACAACCATTGTTTCATCTATCACTATACCTTGTAATTGCATGAGATTGTAGTTACAGCAAACGAAATATATGCCTATCTTCTTTTTTTAGAAAAGGAGGGTATGTCCCCAGCCTCTGCATCAGATGATGCACACAACCATCTTTATTAAGCAACCAAATTATACAAGCAGTTCACAACAGAGCAAAAAGATAATGTGCGTGATACAACTCAAACACCACAAATTCGCCCACCACTACGCCACCCATACCGATTGAACAAACCCCGTGCGACCATCTCCATTAGGCTGCACCTATTAGCCATACGCGCCCGCATATCGACACGCTGAAGTGAGGACCACATACGAATGGAGTTTGTTGCCATATGGATAGCCTGCAAAAAATTATAAGACCGTTTGTTGTTTAAAACCAAATCATTCCGACAACGCCAAATTGCCCAGCACACAGCACAGGCCGCCACAAGAATAAGCGCTTGCAGCCTACAATCAACACCCAACATCCAATTACCAAACAAATTAGTAATGTGCGAAGGAGGTGGGAGGTTAAAAGCAACATATATGACCTGCCACACCAGGCGAGCGAAATGACATTCAAAAAAAGATGCTGAATCGTTTCCTCTTTCGAGCAAAAGCAACAAAGTATACTACCCTTCCAATTCCTCTTAATAAGATTATCCTTAGTAAGGATCACCCATGACAAAGGTACCAAGTGAAAATCTTGATTTTTAGGGGGGTTTTGATCTTCCAAATATGTCTATGATGATAAGGGCAATGTTTATTAGCAAGCGCCGTATGAAATATATGCCTATCTGAATTCTTAAAACATGAACGGAGACTAATCGATGCCATATCACCCTTAGAAGAAATCCTGGAGGCCCTGGCCAATGAAGATGCGGTTGGAGAGCTCGGCAAGGAGCGCATTCACGGAGAGGAACGTGGCCGTGGAGCCCGTGATGACATCGAGGATGACCCCGTTGTCCCGAACACCTTCCCGGCGCCAGCCACTCATCTCCGCCATCTCTTGCGCCACCTCAGCCTACCACTCGACGTCGCCTCCGGCGGCCTCCGCCTCCTTCCGCACACGTAGCACCTCCTTCAGCTCCGCCGCAGGGGTCTTCTCCCTCGACGCCGGGTTCTCCTCTTCGGGATTGGTGGCTCCGCCCGCCACTGTGGTGGGGTTTGATCGGGACAGGGCGAGGAGGTGGGGGTAGGGGGAGGCCAAGGCCGGCACGGGCGAGGGTGGCATTGGGGAGGCCGGCCACCGAGGAGGACGGCGGGGGGCTGCGTTGGGGAATATGGGCTCGGGACGATTGGGGGCAAAAAAACCCTAGAATGGCAATTTTACTGTAATTTCACACCGGTTTGAGGGCACTTTGATAGCCAAGTTTGGAGAAGCTCGGGAAGCTACTCCAGGACAACTATTTGAGACAAACTTAAAATTTAAGCTAGGCTGAAAAATGTGTTTGTTGGAGCTTATGGCTTATTTAGGGGAAGAGGCCATAGTTTCTTTAAGCGCATGAGTCGGTTTTTAACTTTTTCACCTATAGTATTTTAGGGTTACCGAACTCGAAGAACAAGTGGATCGCTTATCTAGCCTGAAGGTTTTCATTACTAACTAATTTGCTGAACAAGATCGAGTTTGTAAGAATAGTGATTCCCAGAGGGGGGTTTGTGAATTAGGATTTCTAAAGACTAAACCGGCTCGACACAACTTAAAGTCTAAAGAATTTTTATCTAATGTGCCCTAGGCTGTTCTAGTGACTCTACTCTAACGCAAAAGTGTTTTGCACCCTATGCTCCAATCCCATCAACAAAATGTGGAAGGAAATGGTGCAACAAATAAGTGTGGAATGTAAAGGGTAGAGAGAAAGCAAACAAGGTGGATCGCTTATCTAGCTTGAAGGTTTTCATTACTAACTAAATTGCTGAACAAGATCGAGTTTGTAAGAACAGTGATTCCCAGAGGGGGGTTGTGAATTAGGATTTCTAAAGACTAAACCGGCTCAACACAACTTAAAAGTCTAAAGAATTTTTATCTAAATGTGCTCTAGGCTTTTCTAGTGACTCTACTCTAACGCAAAAGTGTTTTGCACCCTATGCTCCAATCCCATCAACAAAATGTGGAAGGAAAATGGTGCAACAAATAAGTGTGGAATGTAAAGGGTAGAGAGAAAGCAAACAAGGCACGACGACTTTTTCCCGTGGTATCGGATAGTTGTCGCTCTCCCCTAGTCCATGTCAAAGTAATTGAAACCAGACCGGACCACTGATCAAACCAGAAAAGGCTAGAATTAACAAGACACTACACCGACTCAGCTCGCTTCAAAGACCGTCCATGCAATCGGAACGAAAAAAACCAGGTGAACCGTCCATACTGAACCTTTGAACTGGGCTGCAGGTTTTTTATTGAACCCAAAAATCTGTATTTGGCATTTTTAAAAGTATTTTAAGCCATATTTACATATTTTATAGTGTAATAAATAGTCAAATAGTATATGAAATAATAATACAATATTATATTATTGAAATGACGGTTCAACCGGTGAACTGGTTGACCGAAACCTTAACCTTTTCGATCTTCAGTTTGGTTTCAATAACTTTGGTCCACGTTGGAGCACCTCCTCGAGGTATTGCTCCCAGCAAGTGATTGGTTTCAAGATAAGCCTTCAAGAACATCCTCGCAAGAATAACCTTCTCAAGCCCCGTTTTGATTCGACTCACCGCCTCTCCACTAAGGTAGCACTTTGTCACTCTGTGGCACGATGTGCTCCAACTGCTCAATAAGCTTGTGGCCGCTCCATAAACACCGTTTGTAGGGTCTCGCAGGGCTCACCGCCGCCAAGCCATCTATGTGCCAGGCAAGCACCAAGGGTAACAAGTGTGGACCACTTACTTGACCCAACTCTAAGGATGGCAACGGGTCGGGTTCGGGCGAGTAGAGCTACACCAAACCCGTAACCGAAACCCAGTTGCCCACCCCTTAACCGCCCACGAGAATATCCATGGGGGATAATTTATGCCCGAACCCGAACCCGATGGATACCCGGTAGCTAGGGTTCTTAGGTGATCCATAAACTAAGATTTTAGTATTTTATCCTTACTTCCGTGAAAGGCCCACATGTCAGAACGTATAAATTATGTACGTTAACTATTTTTCGGGTATCCATGGATATCCATGAGGCCATTTTGCCCTCCATGTCCGACCCGTGACACTCATGGGTACCCACCCGTGAAAATCCATGGAGCTAGCAAGAATGTCCTTCATACCCATCCTCCACGGGTATGTTACCTGCGGGTACCTGACTCCATGGATAAAATTGCCATCTTGACCCAACTCTAGCCTAATCACCTAGCCATGATGCACAATAGACCTAATCTAAATCTAGCATTAATCAATCCTTAATCTTATTCTAATTGTCTTGATCTTCATCATGTACGGCTATGCGAACCAGTATCCACTCGGCTGTGCAGGCTGGTCCATCTTCATCTACATCGCCTTGTACAACTACAGCAGTTGAGTGCTAAGGCCGGGCCACCGGGCAAGAGAACAAGCGAACAAATCGGGTTAGCCATAAATTAAAACAAATTTGACACCATCAACTCCTCCACCATTGCCAAGTCAGGCCGAGACATCGGACGACAAACCATTGGGTCAGGAGCCATCGATCCGCGGGACTAAAACACCACTAGCTCTCCGGTGTCGATCGCGATAGCTGCACCAAGATGAAGATGGAGCTAGGAGACCTTTATTCTGCACGATGCCGCCCTCCACCACCGAGATACCACCGTCAAAAACACACAAACCTAACATGAAAAAGCCTAATCTACACATGAAGTGTTGATATGGGTTCCCCTTACCTCCGATGGTCAGTATGGCACTGAGGGAAACCGGTGGATACTTACAACGGAGGCGGCTAGGCTTTCTCTGAGACTTCTCTCCCTCCCTCCCGTACTATGTCCTTGACGCCGTACTAGTTGTATGTGAAGAACAGTGCCTACTATTTCTGTGCACTGGTGATACATATGTGATGTGAGCTTATTCGATGGACTCATGATTATGCATGGTGTACTGGATATGAACTTCGATTGCCTCATTAATTATAGCTGCCATGATTAGTGATAATTACATAATTTCTTTTGGGCATGTGCACAGTTACATTTTGTTGAGCTGAGCACTTGTACACTGAGTGCTTTGTTATTTGCTGATAATATCTCTGTTTCGCCGTCATAGTCCGTGCACTAGTGTACTTGAGTTTCCTTGTTCTTTACTTTGTTGGGCTATATTAGTTAGCTGCTCACCGCTTAGATGTACTGCTGCTCTATGAGATTTGATACAATTTTTTAGATAAAGGAAAGCTTCAGTGATCCAGACCTCTGTATCAAGAAGGTACACTTAAAATTATTACAATCGAGCGTATAAGATGTGGCCGGCATCATCAGAACCACCGCGATAACAAGTACCTATAACACAACCCAGAAAATAGGACCAACTAATGAGCTTTGATACATGAAATATTGCATATATATATATATAGATGCGCTTTATCAGTTGCTAGTTAGTGTGTGTCTCTCGTCAACGTATAAGCAAATTGTTGGGGTAGGGATCCCCACGCTAGCCTATTTTTGAGATTTTCCACATCCGCCATAAATGACCAAGCTGGCACCATCAAAGGCAGCCTCGGCGCCCGTCATCATCAAGGTCTACATCGACGTCGTCCGGGACCACCTCAATATCCGTCACTGTCAAGGTCCATGTCGACATCTTCAAGTACCACCTCGACGTTCGTCACCGTCAAGGTCTACGTCGACATTGTCAAGGACCACCTCGACATCCGTCACCGTCCGGGACTACATCGACGCCATCAAGGACCACCTTGATGTCCGTCACCGTCAAGGTCTACATCGACGCCGTCAAGGACCACCTCGACGTCCGTCACTGTCTGGGACTACGTCGACGCCGTCAAGGACCACCTCGACGTCCGTCACCGTCAAGGTCTATGTCGACGTCGTCAAGGACCACCTCGACGTGCTTAGGGATTCCTCCAAAGATGCTAAAGAATATTCCAAAGATGCTAAAGAATATTCCAAAGATGCCAAGGAATATTATCCCAATATCCTCTAAGGATAGGAAAATGACCATAATGCCCTTGTAAATTCTCTCTCATGTGAGGGCAAAATTGTAATCTCACCTTTTCTATTCTCAAACCCTATAAATACCCCCCATAGGGGTAGAGAGAAGAAGGAGATTTCTTGTAAACCCTAATTCTACACTGCAATACAGAAGCAAGTTTCACCTCATCGTATACGACTCGGGTTTCACCTCGTCGTATACGTAGCGCGTTTCACCCCGTCATATGTGTCTCGTGCCTCATCTTGACGGACAATCGAAGGGTCATTCTCGCTCATGCTCCCCGTGCACCACCGACGGTCATTGTAGTCGATCGGGGGGTGCCTAAAGTATACTGCCTAGAGTATCGGGGGAGACACGGGCCAGAAGTCATGCCAACTAGGATGATGTCAAAGAGAAGCTCGAGAACAACGTCGGCAACCGCAAGGCACGCGACCTCTCCACAGGCATTGTATGCGTGCTCGGCCTCAACATACACGTGCTTCCTCGTGACCACTACCTCATCTATGTATGTGCTCTCGCATGACACTGCACACATGTATAGGGACTCGTCATCGACATCGCCCTCGTCCATGCTCTCGGGCTTGGCGTCCTCTACGCCACCACTAGTACAGAATGGTCTATACGAGGCGGCTTATCCGAGGCAGTTAAGTAAAAGCGCCACGAATAACACATGTCGGAAGCGGTTAGTACGAAAAACTCGCTTCCGATAACGAGCTCGGGAGCAACCGCCTCGGATAACAACCTCATCCGAGGCGGTTAGAAATAAGTAACCGCCTCCAATGTTATCCGAGGTGGTTTCTTATTTCTGATCGCCCCGGATAAGTCCAATATCCGATGCGGTTATATATTGTCAACCGCCTCGGATAAGTCAGCACATATGAGAGGCGATTGATGATATATAACCGCCTCCTTATAATTGATATCCGAGGCACTTGTTTGGATTTAACCACCTCCAATATGGTTCACAGTATTAATTGTGCTGCGCGAGCAGACATACGACCATGTCTTAAATGTGGCGATATGCTGGTGATTTTTTGAGCGATTTGCTGGCGATTTTTCGGTGGAGAAGCTACATTTGGAAGAGTAGTTGGAGATAATACTTCCTTGTTGATTAGCAAAGGTTAGTATTTAGTTTTGAATCATTTATCCAATAATTTTGTGATATTGCTTTGTTTCTTGGACATTGAGAATATTGAATTATATGATCACATTTAGATTCATGGGGATATTTGATTCATTATTGTATGTTCGAATGCGTAGCAATTATGAGTTAAGATATGCGAATTTTGGAGGAATTTTGTGGCTAAAATGGAAAAGGCAAAGAATGATGGCTTAATTTTTGTGGCTTAATTTTTATATGCAAAAAATGGTACTTTGGTTAGTTAGTAATTGAAGAGAGTCGACACGTATATATAGGTTAGTTATATTAGTCAATTAGTATGGTTAGTTAATTATATTAATTAGTTAGGTTAGTGATATTATTTTTAGAATTCAGTTAGGTTAATTAGTAATTGAAGAAATGTTGAACTCATGTCACGAAGTCGATGCACTTCATATTTTTAACTAAAATTTGAACTTTCCATATGCACGGCTTAGATGGATCGATCGTGGATGTATGGAGCTCGCAACACAGAGGCGTATAGAGATGGAGTAAGAGCATTTATGGCAGCTACCGAGGCGGACATGTTGAGAGAGGGTAGAGCTGACACATATTGTCCCATGCTTAGACTGTGGTAACATAAGGATTTTTGAGCTCCATCATATTGAGTACCACATCTTCAAGAGAGGTTTTACGGAAGGGTATTCAACTTGGACCAAGCACGGTGAAGATCAAGCCGTAGTATCAGATGATGATATTTTTGCCGATGAAGAAGCAACGATATGCCCTTTGATGTCGGTTGTGATTTAGACCATGAGATGTCCAATGATCCCGACTCGATGCCTGAGCTAGAACAGATGTTGCGTGATTTTGAAGGGCATGAAATCGAGAAAGAGTACCAACAATTCCTAGGCTTGATGGGGGCCTCGGAGAAACCGCTATTCGCAGGATGCAAGGCTAAGTTCACTCTGTTATATGTCATGCTTGAACTATTGAAGCTGAAGGCGAGCAACAGCTCGTCCGACAAGAGCTTCAACGAGTTGTTGGGCCTCCTAGGTGACATGCTTCCGGAGGGGAATGAGTTACCCATAAACACATACAGAGCGAAGAAGGTGCTTTGTCCGTTGGGACTGGAAGTTGAAAAGATACATGCATGTTGGAACGACTGTATCCTATACCGGAAAGAGTTTGCGAAGCTACATTCATGCCCTGTGTGCAAGGCTTCTCGGTACAAGGGTAAGATTGGAGTAGATGGAGCAGAGGAATCCATCGAGGTGACGAAGGGGACTCCTGTGAAGGTTGCTTGGTACCTGCCTGTAATCCCGCGCCTGAAGCGTTTGTTTGCAAACCCAAAGGAAGCAAAACTGTTTCGCTGGCATGCAGACGAGCGGAAGACATCCGATGGAAAGCTAAGACACCTTGCCGATGCTATCCAATGGAGAAACTTCGATAGGAAGTATCCTCTTTTTGCTGCGGAAACCAGGAACGTAAGGTTTGCACTGAGTACGGATGGAATGAACCCATTTGGCAACATGAGCAGCCGACACAGTACCTGGCCCGTACTTCTCAGTATGTACAAGCTACCTCCCTGGTTTTGTACGAAAAGGAAGTACATTATGATGTCTATACTTATCGAAGGGCCTAAGCAACCTGGAAACAACATCGACGTGTATTTCTAACTGTTGATGGATGATCTACAAACACTGTGGAACACAGGAGTGCAGGTATGGGATGCGGACAAAAGACAATACTTCACTCTGCGGGCCATGCTGTTCTGCACGATCCAAGACTTTCCCGCTCTCGGCAACACCTCCGGTCAAACGGTGAAAGGACACAAAGGTTGTGTCATATGTATGGAGAATACCGTGAGCCTAAGTCTCAGGAATTACGGGAAAGTGGTGTACATGGGTCGCCGGCGGTTCCTGCCTATAAGGCACCGTTACTGGAGGTGGAAGTCACAGTTCAACGGGAGAATAGAGAACGGTACGAAACCAATGCTATTAAGCGGTGCAGAGATATTCGAGAAGGTTAGCGATGTCAATGTCGTGCTTGGAAAGGGTCAGAAAAAAAGGCCGCAGATGAGTCCGCATACTAGAAGAAGCGATCAGTGTTCTGGGACCTACCATACTGGAAGGATCTAGACGTCCGGCACTGCATTGATGTGATGCACATAGAGAAGAATGTCTGTGACAGCGTGCTGGGTCTACTGCTAAACATGAAGGACAAGACGAAGGATGGCGTTAAGGCCCGACTTGACATGGTTGATATGGGAATCAGGCCCGAGCTGGCGCCCGTACTTCTACCTAACGGGAAGACATACATCCCCCCGCCTGTTACACTTTATCAAAGGCCGAGAGAACCAAGTTTTGCAAGTTCTTGCATGGTGTGAAGGTTCCGTCGGGCTACTCCGCCAACATCAAGAGGCTCGTCTTGATGCAGGACTTGAAACTAATTGGCATGAAGTCTCATGATTGCCATGTTATGATGACACAGATGCTCCCAATTGTAATCAGGAATATTCTGCCACCTAACGTTCGAGAATCTATCACCAACCTGTGCTTCTTCTTCAACAAGATTTCACAGAAGGTGATGGACGTGTTCGAACTAGATGATCTGGAGTTAGCGGCGGTGGAGACTGTATGTCAGCTAGAGATGTATTTTTCCCCGTCTTTCTTTGATATAATGGTGCATCTCATCGTCCACATTGTGCACGAAATCAAGATGTGCAGGCCCGTATTCCTTCAGAGCATGTACCCGTTCGAAAGATTCATGGGAATCTTGAAGCACTACATGCGAAACAGGTATCGACCGGAGGGAAGTATTGTCGAAGGTTACGCTGCAGAAGAGGTTGTCAAGTTCTGTGTTGACTACATGGAGTCGAACCAACTGATTGGCGTGCCACGCTCTCGGCACGAAGGCAGGCTTGATGGTGTTGGGACCATCGGAAAGAAATCTACAATGGCCGATCAAGCTGGACACGCTCTTGCCCATTTCACGGTGTTGCAACATATGACTGCCGTTGCCCCGTACATGGACGAGCACAGGGCAAAGTTAAGGCAAGAGCACCTAGATAGAACTGATGCGTGGAGGACGAGAGAGCATAACAAAGAATTCAACAAGTGGTTCAAAGAGCGTCTTCGTTTAGGTGCCTCTAGCGACATGCTAACCTGGTATGTGAAGGGCCCAACATTCGAAGTCGTCACTTGGCAAGGATATGACATTAACGGATACACATTCTACACGAGAGATCAAGATAAGAAAAGCACATTTCAAAATAGTGGGGTCCGCATAGAGGCTTCTGACTTGAGCGGGAAATGGAGCTGGTACTACGGGTTCATCGAGGATATTTGTGAGTTGGACTATGTGTACTTCAAATTTCCATTGTTCTGGTGCCGATGGGTCAATCTTCAATCTACTAAGGTCGACAAGTACGGCTTCACAATAGTAGACCTTGAACATGTTGGATTCAAAGATGACCCATTCATTCTAGCCAATCAAGCTCACCAGGTGTTTTATGTGACCAACCCGACGAAGAAGAATCTTCATATTGCCTTACAGGGTAAAAGGAAGATTGTCGGAGTTCAGGCTGTGGTGGATGAGGGCGAATACAAGATCTTCGAAGATGCACCTCCGATGCAACATACCATAAGAGACGTGATTACCGATGAACCTAACGAAGCATGGTACGTACGGGAAGATCATCAAGAAGGACTAGAGTTCGAAGAGGAAATGCCTATCAAAAAGAAAAAGAAACGCAAGTAAAGGCGATGAAAAAATTTGAGATGTTTATTTCCATTTTTGAGAAGTGTTGATTTTGTTTTCTGAACTTGATAGAAATATTTATGTGCAAATGGTGATACAATTGAGATGGTCATGTTCAAAGGACATCTAAGCTCCTTAGGACATTTATCTTATGAATCTTTCATCCACAACCCATGTTCGAGAAAAACCCGAAGAGAGAGTAAGTGAGAAGCCCCAATGATTACCCTGCTGTTTGTTCTCTGTGTACACCCGGAGTCTTGGTCCGGAGGCTCCGGACATGACCTCCGGGATGCCCGGAATCTGGATGGAATTCCGGACCAGTGCACCCGGAGTATCAGAGGCGGTTGGATTTCAAAAACCACCTCCGATATGGACATATCCGAGGTGGTTATAACTACGCAACCGCCTCCGATATGCATATATCCGAGGCAGTTATAACTACGCAACCGCCTCCGATATGGACATATTCGAGGCGGTCAGATCCACGGAACCGCCTCCTTTATCTATAATCGGAGGCGGTCAGATCCACGCAACCGCCTCCGATATCGCCCCATATAAAACTCAAACTGCCTTACCCGCACGCATTAACTCGAAACTACCGCCGCCTCCTCCACCCGACCAGCGCCGCCTCCTCCATCCGACTAGCGGCGCCGCCCCTGACCTGCAGCGGAGCCTCCTCCCCCAACGCCGGAATCCCCGAGCACAGGCGCCTCCTCCCCCACCGCCGCCTCCTTGAGCACCGGCCCTCACCGACCCGACCACCGCCGCCTCCCCGAGCACCGGCGCCTCCTCCCCCAACGCCGGCCTCCCCGAGCACCGGCGCCTCCTCCCCCACTGCCGCCTCCTAGAGCACCGGCGCCGCCTCCCCGAGCACCGGCCGGCCGGCCTCCTCCTCCAACCGCAAGGTGAGTTACGTTGGCCTCTTCCTCCCACGAGCTCTATGGCCCCAACTTCTCAAATGCGTCAAGGGTGTCTCGGCCATCATGTGTCCAAGGTCTTGGAGGTGCCTGCGAGTAGTAAAGGTTAAAGACTTAAGATTAGGACTTTGTAGAAAAGAAAATTCAAAAAAGATTGGATGGTTGATAATGTGGATCCTTATCCATGGGTCGTAGATTACTCCTATTGGATGCTTGCCTCTCTAACCTTCCCATATACCATATGTCCATGTTTAATTGCTATGCTCCTCCATCATCTGTTTCCAATATTGTGATTGTTAGCTAGTGATTGCATGGCGTGAATCTTTATTTAGATGTTCTATGAATTGTTTCTAAATCTTTGTGCACTATTGAAATCAACAACCATTGTGGCTTAGTAGTTAGAAGTTGATTGAACTAAGTGGACGATAAATACTAAAAAAATAAACAAGTACCAAACTGGATACTTTAGTTTAGATATTTGGCATTTATTTGCTTTCAAATGGTAACAACTTAGCTTCGAATTGATGAACAATTGCTTTCAAATAGTGCTGAAACTAAATTTCACATGTTCTTCCTGTTAGATCAAGATTTCAATTAGTTCACATACGCTCTACCAACTTCATAGTAGAACTTGTTTAGTTACTCCTCAATACAATGGAGACGAACTCCCCGTCGCCGTCCCCTGCGATATCACCGTCGGGGTCGCCAAGACCTTTGACATCGTCAGGAAAGGGCTCTCGCAAAGCAAGGAAGCCATCGGGGAGGCCGAAGGGCAGATGGGTAGTTCAGAGCTTGGATCCGGTGACCGGAGTTCCTGAGCCGGAAGAAACCCGGAAGAAGTGGCGGACGTTATGCGGGGTGGTCGCCCGTTCTAGGGTTAGGATCACCCTCGCCAATTGGGGCGAGCTGACACGGGAGGAGCGGAGGTCCCTGTTCGACGAAGTCAAGGGCTCCTTCATGTACCCGGAAGAAGTCGAAGCCGATTTCTACAGAGCAACTATACTGATGGCTGGGAAGTGCTGGAGGAATTTCAAGCATAGACTGATGAGGGACTATCTCAAGCAAGATAAGTCGCCTTGCCAGGCATACCCGGATGTATCCGAAGAAGATTGGGCGAAATTCTGCACCTTGAAGTCTTCTGAAGAGTTCCAGGCAGATAGCCAGAAGGGGCAGGAGCTAGCCAGGAGGAACAAGCACCCACACTATCTCGGCACCTCAGGGTACGTCGGTGCTAAGAAGAAATGGGCGAAGGAGGACGAGGAAGCGGAGAAGCAGGACAGCAGCCGGTGTTCTCGAATTTCAGCGACAGCCACATCCGGGACTAGTGCAGAGCGAGGTCGAAGGTGGATCCTCGTGGTCAACACGTCTGACGAAACCCAGAAGACGAGGAGGTCTATCAGAGAATGGTGGGGCTGAATGTGCAGGCTTCTCAAGGCTCGTTTGTGCCAAGTCGGGAGAAAGACATACTCTCCGAGGCCATCGGCACCAGGGAGCCCTTTAGACGCACCAGGGGTTTCGGAAATCTGGCAACATGGGGCAAAGCCTTCACCGGCGATACGCAGGAGGCACGTCGGTAGAGGAAGAAAGCTAGAGCCGAGCAGATGAAAGCGGAGATACAATCATCCCTTGAGGCGTAATTTTAAGAAAGGCTGAGAGCCATGGAGGAGAGGCTTTCAGCACTGTACCTGCAAGACAGGGTGCAAGCCGCAAGCCCAGGTGCCCGTCGGAGTAGCTGCGCCTCGGGTGCGGACGATGTTTCTCCCATTGACCAAATGGGGGTTGGGCGCGGTGCAAGATGCAGATACAGTTCGCTACGACGAACTTCTCAATGGACGCCGCGTACGGTCAGGTGTGGCCATCTCCTCCTGGAACGGTGATGCATGGTGTCCCGTTAATGGCAGGCTTCACACGAGTGCAGGTCGAGTCAATCAACCCAACCTTCGCTAACTGTCCCTTGCCGAACGCGCGAGAAGCTGATGAGATGCAATTGCTAAGCGAGGCGGTCGGGTCATTCATCCAATGGCCGAAGAAGGACATAGTCCTCGAATCAGCACTGACCACATCGTCCTATCCTTTATGTTCGCCGGATGAAGGGATGATGAGGTTTTCACCGGTGGTTGATCCATCTCCACCGGAGGTTTCGAAGCAGCTCACCTTTCCTCAGCCAATGCCAACAGCCCCTGAACTCCTGGCAGTACCACAAGTGCAGAGCTCACGACCAAGTCATGTTCGAACGAGGAGTCAAGGGGCCACATCCAAGCTGAAAGTAGTCAGAGGCAAGAAGTCAGGTTCGAAACGGGCGGATGATGTTGATTATCCTATGGCAGAGCTAGCTCACAACACGTGCCGGGACAACCTATGGTGGACGCTAACATGAACCTGGGCATCACCTGCCGGACGCTTCATGATCATTACCTCAAGATGTCAAACAGGCCATTCCCAGATACAGAAGTCGGCGTCGTAATTTGCTTCAAGGAGGACGATTTCAAGCACCGTCAAGGAAACATGTTTCCCGTGGACTTCTCTGACATCTTTGACATGTTCCACTACCGTGAGCTGGACGCCGGGCTCATGCGATGCTTCACGCTGTAAGTCCTTACAACACAACACTGTTTTGTTTTATCACCGCTAAGTGCCTACAATTTAACTCATTCTTCTCCTATACTCAGATACATGATTGATCTGACCGATAAAAGGAAGATGAGCAACTCTGTGGGGTTCGGCGACCCACATTTGATCTCGGCCCAAAGCATCGCGGCAAATAGGAACCTGGTGCGGGATTACGTCGTGCATTTACTCCATCAGTACTCCGCACGAGATTCCATCCAGGTTGCCTATAACATCGGGTAAGCCACATCCTTTGCAAATTCTCATCGTTCGACGGCTAAACACGTAATAACTTCGCATCGTATAACCAGGGGCCATTGGATCCTCCTCGTGATCGTGCCAAAGTGGAATAAGGTATATTACTTTGATTCCATGAGGCGTAGCGCTGACCATCGCAAGCAAGCGTACGTGGACATCATGCGTCTACTCGACGAGTGAGTACCAAAACTTTCGACTTCGTCCATGCCTATTCTTTTTTCGTCCCAAAGGAAAAGACAGTTCGATGCTAATTGTTTTCAATCACGTAGAGCATTCGGCACGTACGTCCAACAAGGAGGGAGACACAAGGAGGGAGTGGCCGTCGAGTTACGCCATGACTCCAAGTTTAAGGTATTTCGTAATGTCCTTGACTCCTCGAACTAATGCCATCATACTTCTGCCCTCTATACCTAATCGATATCCCTTTTGTAGTGCCGGCAACAACCCGAAGGGTCCGACGTCTGTGGGTATTACGTGTGTTTCCACATGCTAGCCCTTTACAGCAACCCAAAGTACGGTGATCTAGCGGTACGAAACCATCGCCACTACTAATGTCTAATGTTTAATCATGCTATTCGCCCTGAGCGTAAGCTTCATATTTGCAGGAAGGGGTGAAAATCATGGCAATCAAACAGTTAGAAGACATGGACATGGCCTAGATCCGGTCGCACATCGCTAGCTTCCTAAACAACGAGGTCATTAGTGCCCAAGGACGCTTCAGTATTTTGGCGACAAGCTAGGAACTTAGGATTGTGATTAGTTAGATCATTACTTAGGTTTCTAGTTAGGTCATTAGTTAGGTTTCTAGTTTGGAAGCTTCAAACTTTGTAGTTATCTTTCGAACTTGTGGTCTCCAATGATAAGTGCACTTGGAGTTTGTAAATGTCATTTACTTTCTCTCTCGGTGCTAACGTATATATGGGTGTCAAATAATTCTATCTTTTTCTTATGAGTGTCACTATTTAACAAATGAGACTTTTTTATCAACAGATATCGTGTATGGAGGCTGCGGCGAGTGGTTCTATTCATGTGAAGAACTTAAGAGATGTTTACTTTTTTGAATTTGATCAA
Organism: Stipa capillata; assembly: GCA_019208055.1. NCBI lineage: Eukaryota > Viridiplantae > Streptophyta > Magnoliopsida > Poales > Poaceae > Stipa > Stipa capillata. The sequence continues at coordinate 26,830 of JAGXJF010004815.1, read as the reverse complement.
TATCATTGCTGTGAATTGAGTATATGTCACAAATGAACAAATTTTGTAATATTACTTATATGTGTATGTATGTGAATGTTTGAAGTTTATGTCTTGTGATTGATGTGAGAATGAATGATTGAATAGTGTGCTATATAAATCTGTTGTATACGTGCTATGCTATAGAAAATTCATATGAACTGTTTGCTTTTTCAGGGAGGCTAGTAAATCAGGCAAAATAATGCCTGTTTAAAAACATATCCGAGGCGGTTGCAACTTAACAACCGCCTTGGATATCTCCTAATGGAGGCGGTTAAGCTATCTTCACTGCCTCAGATAAGGAGTTATCCGAGGCGGTTAAGTTATTTTGACTGCCTCGGATAACTACTTATCCGAGGCGGTTAAGTTATTCTGACTGCCTCGGATAACTCCTTATCCGAGGCGGTTAAGTTATTCTGACTGCCTCAGATAACTCCTTATCCGAGGCGGTTAATAAAATGTAACCGCCTCTGATTACTCATTATCCATGGCGGTTGCCGCATTTCAACCGTCTCTCCGATGCATGCCCCCATATCCGCAACCACTCCGTGGAGGCGGCTGCTATAACCACCTCGAATGTGCTATTTCAACCGCCTCGGATATGGATTTCTGTACTAGTGCACCCTCGGCGACACCAGGGGCTCGTCGTTGACATCGCCCTCACGCACGCTCTCGGGCTTGGCATCCTCCGCGCCCGCCCTCGGCGGCGCTAGGGGCTCGTCATCAATATTGCTCTCGTCCATGCTCTCGGTCTTGGCATCCTCCGCGCCCGCCCTCGGCGGCACTAGGGATTCGTCATCGACATCGCCCTCATCCACGCTCTCGGGCTTGGCATCCTCCGCGCCCGGCCTCAGCGACACTAGGGGCTCATCATCGACATCGCCCTCGTGCATGTTCTCGGACTTGGCGTCTTCCATGCCTGTCCTCGACAACACTAGGGGCTCGTCAACATCACCCATAACCCATGCACGCAGTCACCTACGTGTTTGCGGCTCGCTCGCCGATGCACCCTTGGCTATAACACTCAGGCTCCTCATCAACACTGCCCGTGTGTGTGCTCGGACTTAAGTGTCCTCCGCCCCACCCTTGGCGACATCGCGCGAGCTCAATATCATCAACAGCCGTAGTCCTCGGCAACATCCCTCGAGCCCGACATCAACATTGTTAGGGCATGACTGTGCCACCTGCGAGCATGTGTTCGAACTTGCAGACGAGCACGCTCGCCCTCGGTGACATCGCGCGACCTCGTCGTCCCAATGACCACCTGCCAATTTGGACTGTGCATCCTTCGCTCCTATTGTCGTCGACATTGCATGAGATCATCATCGACATCAGTCACACGCATGTCCGCATTGCCCGCCGCTTCGACCAAGCATGTCAGTAGCGGACATCAACACTAGCATCACCACGCTTCATCCACAAGTGTAGACAACTCTGTCTCAGCAAAGGGCTTAACGCATCGACATGGCATCAAGCCCCCCTCATGATAGGTTTCAACCATTTTCGTCCGGGATAGAGTGTCCCTTCCCTCCGAGGTTGTGCGACGATAGCTCCCCTCGACGTCGAGCAATCTCCATCCAGAATAGTATCCGACCCCCACGGCTGACCCCGAGCAACCCTGCCGGTCAGACCGCCACCACGGGCCGGTCAGACCGTTCCACCCCCAGCCGACCCCACGCGACCCCGCCGGTCAGACTGCCACCCCGCGCGGACCCCGTGCGACCCCGTCGATCAGACTGCTGCCCCGGGCCAGTCAGACTGCTCCACCCCGCGGCCGACCCCGTGCGACTCCACGTCGCGTGACCCCGCTCGGCTTGGACGAGCTTCGCCGGGGGAGAGGAAGCGGCGTAGCGGTGGCGGTGTAGGCGGTGATGGCCAAGTGAGGCGGCGCGGAGGCAGAGAGAGTGAGAGTGAGAGAGGGAGAGAGAAAGCAACGGGAGGATTTGACCCGGGTCGGCCAGTTTAAACTGGCCTGAGGGCGGTTTAGACTGGGCCGGAAAATATCTCCGAACTGACTCAGATCGGCCAGTTTAAACCAGCCTGAGGGCGGTTTAAACCGTGCGGGAAAATATCTCCGAACTAGCTCGGGTTGGCCGGTTTAAACCGGCCCATGGGCAGTTTAAACCGTTCTCCATCAGGAATCGTTTCCCAGAGTCTCCGAGAAGAAAAATCCAAGACCACGGTGCCTCATCAAAATTCAAAGCACCTGTCGTCCTACAAACCAACTTAGACCGTGTGCCGACCCCTCAGGAATTGTTGTGCCGGTCCGGGCGCTCGTCATCTGACCGCCCGAATCGTCGAGGGGATATTGTTGGGGGAGGGGTCCCCGCGCTAGCCCATTTTTGAGGTTTTCCGCATCCGCCATAAACGACCAAGCTGAAGCCGTCAAAGGCAGCCTCGACGCCCGTCGTCATCAAGGTCTATGTCGATGTCATCAGGGACCACCTCGACGTCCGTCACCATCAAGGTCAACGTCGACGTCGTCAAGGACCACCTCGACGTTCGTCACCGTCCGGGACTACGTCGACACCGTCAAGGACCACCTCGACGTCCGTCACCGTCAAGGTCTACGTCGACGTCATCAAGGACCACCGCGACGTCCGTCACCGTTCGAGACTATGTCGATGCCATCAAGGACCACGTCGACGTGCTTAGGGATTCCTCAAAAGATACAAAAGAATATTCCTCAAAGATGCCTGAGAATATTCTCCCAATATCCTCTAAGGATAGGAAAATGACCATAATGCCCTTGTAAATTCCCTCCCATGTGAGAGCAAAATTGTAACCTCACCTTTTCCATTCTCAAACCTTATAAATACCCCCCATAGGGGTAGAGAGAAGAAGGAGATTTCTTGTAAACCCTAATTCTACACTTCAATAAAGAAGCAACTTTCACCTCGTCATATACGTCTCGGGTTTCGCCTCGTTGTATACGCAGCACCTTTCACCCCATCGCACGTGTCTCGTGCCTCAGCTCAATGGACAATCGAAGGGTCATTCTCGCTCGTGCTCCCCGTGCACCACCGACAGACATTGTAGTCGATCGAGGGTGCCTAAAGTATACTGCCTAGTCTTATAACTACGACACAAATGCATATTTATACTCGTTGATATCGTCCCGACGCATAGAATTTGTTTTTCCGTTGTGCACTCTGTTCCGGTCACACTAGCTCTCGGTTAGCTACCTCGTGCGGCTTTTTGACACTACTACAGAAAAGGCTTTTCTGGACCCCCTATCTCAGCCGGTTTTCTAAAACCCGACAACAATAGTGACTTCATTAACCGGTTTTGCTAACTGACCCGACTGTAAAGAAATAACCAGCTAGAAAATATATACTTTCAGTCGGTTTTTATTTTTTAACCGACTCTAATAGTATCTCAGCCGGTTTAAAAAATAGCCGACTGACATAGTGTAAGTATCTCAACCGGGTTTAAAAAATAGCCGACTGATATAAAATTTTCTCGATTCGCACGGCTGCTGATTCCCCTACCCTACCAATTAATTCCCCTTCACTCCTCAGCCGTACAACTCCTATCCTCTATCCTCTCCTCCCGATCTCCTACTCGGCGCCAACTCCGAGTCGCTCTGCACCATCTTCTCCGCCTACGAGAACCTCGAGGAGGCCGTGGTCATCATCGACAAGTCCATCGGCCGCTCCAAGGGCTACAGCTTCGTCACCTTCTGCCACGCCGGCCACGACCTCCCCGCCAGCCTCGACCTCCCCACCGGTGCTCGATGCAGCCATGGGAGGAGGCCGCTCCTCACCAGTGGCGCTCCCGCTCCTGCTCCGCTCGCCTTGACCAGGTACCCGGCCTACCCGCTCCTGCCTCTCCTTCAAGGAGCTGCTTTCATCCCTTCTCCCTCCCTCATCCCCTTTCTCCAAATCCCTAGCCCCTTTCTCTAGATCCCGTGGCACTTCTCCCTCCCCTCAGCTGATGGGCTGCGCGCGCAGCCGATGAAGCAGTCCGGGTCGCCATCGCGACCTCAAACGCGAGCAACCAACACCAGAACACCACGTCATCCTCGTGGTCCACCTCCATGGTGATCCAGGCCCTGTAGATGGAGACGTAATCAGCGACGCCGTAGCGGAGGGCGCCACGCAGGAGGAGGCGTGCCTCCTTCATGTCGCACCACCACAGGGCCCGGCCGCTGTCTGGATAGGCGGAGTTCAGGAAGTCATAGACGCGGCGACGGTGTTGGGCCGCGGGGGCAAAGGAGGAGCGCCGGCGGCGATGGCAGCAGCCGGCGGCACCCATAGGCTTTGCTCCTAGCGTGCTCCCTCGAGCGCGTCTCTGGTGAAGTGGGTGGTGAAGTCCTCGGGGGACGGTGGAGTGAGTCAGCCGAGGATCATATTTTCCCCATCCAAAGCCAGGTAACAACATCATCTCTTCTTCCCCTAATTTCCATCTGCTCTAGCAATTTGTGCTTGCCGAATCAAGGATTGATTTGATGATGATTTGGGGACGATGTAGGAGGAGCTGCTCGTCCTCATCTTCGTCGTCGCCGTCTACCAGCGGATGCTCCTCGGCCTTGTCTTCGTCGCCGTCTACCAGCCCAGATTCGGCGCCGCCGGCCTAGATCCGTGCAACCTTTATTTATTTATTTATTAGTCAGTATCACTAGTACAGAAATCCATATCCGAGGCGGTTGAAATAGCACATCCGAGGCGGTTATAGCAACCGCCTCGACGGAGTGGTTGCGGATATGGGGGCATGCATCGGAGACGGTTATGCATCCGCCTCGGATTAGACTTATCCGAGGCGGTTGAAACCCGGCAATCGCCACGGATAGTAATAATCGGAGGCGGTTACGTTTTATCAACCGCCTCGGATATCTCCTTATCCGAGGCAGTCATAATAATTTAACCGCCTCGGATAAGGAGTTATCCGAGGCGGTCAGAATAATTTAATCGCCTCGGATAAGTTGTTATCCGAGGCAGTCAGAATAACGTAACCGCCTCGGATAACTCTAGAGGATCAGGGTTCTCCGCGACTCGGCCTACCAACAACTCCTGGCGGGATCTCCGCGACTCGGCCTACTACCACACTCCTCTCCCCCCCTTCGGAGAAGATGGCTTGGGAAGGTCAGGGGACAGATGGCTCTGATACCAGCTTACACCCAGGACACACGATGCATGCACGTAGCTATATCTAATGCAGGATGAAGGTAGTAATGCAACGATGATCGATGCAAGGATATTTTTTAATTTTTTAAATGCACATTGATAATTCAAAACAAACAGTCCTGGTATTCATTAATTCATACCTCAAGAAGGTAGATCCTTCTTAGTAGTACACCAGGGACTTGGTACACACGTACTAGCTTACAGGACTCTTACACACTTGACTCGTATGATCGAGTCTTATTTAGGGTACAAAGGACTCTTTGTATTATACAACTAGGATACACTTGGTGGAATGGAGTGGAGTGGAGTGATCGCGGTGTGTGTGCGAAGTGGAAGTGGTGATGGAGGTGATGGATGTGTTCAACCAGCGATGGAGGTGATCGACCAGTGGTGGATGTGATGGAACCGGTGATGCCCTTTGAGCTCTCCTTGGCCTCCTTTTATAGAGGCTTGCCCCTTCATGTTGGCGATAAGGATGGCTGTCGCTTCAGTCTTGTATAGTGCTGACAATAGTAGCTTGATAAAGTTTATTCCATCTGGAATAGTGCAGATTCCTTCTGCAATAGTATCTTGATTGCGACATCTTTTGTAGCAGTAACTTGATAAAGTTTATTCCATCAAGAATAGTGCATATTCCTTCTGAAATAGTGATTGGGTCACTTTTGAGGTGACAGGATATTCTTCTCTTGTGCAATAATTCCTTTAGTCACTAATTTCTTTCGTCTGTGATCATTGGTGCTGAATATATCGCATCAATCTCATCTGGTTGATAGGTTTCATACCAGGGAGCTAGCTTGCGATAATCCCTTCTGATTGGAGAGTCTTCTCCATAATTCGGTTTTATGATTCGTCCAACATCGGATATCCGATATGGTGCCTCAGGAGGTTCTTCCACAAAGATCTTCATGATTTTGTTCTGGAAAATCATATGATAGCTTGGATCCAGGAAGATACTGTTTTCAAGCTCCATAGCTTCTCTGAACCATCGCCAATTATCATGATTTGTCTTGTTGAGGAATAACTCATACATCTCTTTAGATAAGTATCCTTTCTTCAGCAGAGGAAAATGAAAGTTTCCTTTGGTGATGAAGACATCATGTATTGCAGGTCTTGTTGGCCTTGTGAATTTTGGAGGATTAGAATAGAGGGTAATTTTGAATCTACCCTTGAAGTATGTCATCTTCTTGCAGACTTCTTTAATTGCAATTCCAAGATCAGACTGAAGGATCTGATCCAATGTGCCATATACTTCATGTAGTAGACCATGGTCCAAAAGGTTTGGAGTGAAAGGAATTCATGGTCTTCAGTTTCCAGGTTCTTGAAGTTTTTGAGGTCTATATTGGCCCTCAATATTGCGTATCTATGGCATGGTTGAATCAAACACTTATCATCTAGGTGGATGATTGGAAGTGTTTGGACATCCACTCTGATGCCGGGGTTGATCTCTATTCCCTCATATAAGTTGAGGAAATGGTCTTGGAGAGAAAGGAATACCGACATTTGTCTTTGTGTATATTTTTCCCAAATGATGTCTTGAATATCTTGTGTCAAGCAGGATAGTATTTGCTCTGTTCTGAAGCTCACTCTGGGAATAAGGTATTCATGTGGTGTACTGGTGGGATGACATAGATTTTTGGGATTTGCTCCCATGTAGGTGGTGGCTTGTTTTGATGAAGACGCAGCGGCTCTGATTTGTGGAAATTTTATGAGTAGGTCTTCTATTTTGATATAATGATGGGATGAAGGATCTGTAGGTGTGATTATATTGGATGCTTGTGGCTCTGGCTTTTGTGGTATACCATATGTTGTTTGAGGAAACATTTCTTGCATTCTGCCTTCATCTCCCTTATTGGGAAGAATATCTGATGACCCATATTTGGATCTAATAACTTGGAAGACCCTTCTCCCGTTGGACAGATATCCAGTGATCTAGTATGTAGATCAAATAATTTTTCTTCTTGTGGCGAAGAGCCATCTATCTTTATTCTTTTGTCTCCTGTTCTGAAAGAATAATTTTGATTGTCAGATGATCTGACTTCTTTCCCTTTGGAGTCTTCGGGCCTCTTCTTGAAATCTCTGGGCATAAAATTGAAATAATATGCCAGCCCATTTAATGCATATGCTTTTTCTCTTCTATTTCTGGCTTGCCAAAGCAAGTTTAGCAAACCCTGTTGCATCTCTGTTGCTGGAAAGTTGTGGTTGAATCGATCTGGATTTCCAGCATTCAATTGTGGCAATCTCCACGAACTCATGCTCGTGAGCCACTCGTATCTCATATGAGGAGCGTCATTCCTGCTCTGTGGAGCCATCTCCCTATAATTCATTAGGTACACAAACAATTTGATTAGTAGAAAACATCTCTCTAGACTTTCTTGATTGCCATCCTTCGAAAGATGCTGAAATCTTGTAGCATGCTTTTGTATGCTTGTTTTGATAGATTTATTTGGGAGAAAGTGATGATGAGATGCTAACTTTTTAGGGGTTTGGTGCAGCACCCATGCATGGCCAAAATTTCTCCTTTTGTCTTTGTATGAGAGGTAGAATATGTCATCATGAATTAAACCTTGTTTTCTTGTCTTTGGTCTTTCATAAGTCAAAGGGGTCTTGATGGCTGCATGTCTTTCTTTTGTTAGAATCATCATGGTGTACTATTAGAAGTAGACTTTCTTTAGTCTCATGTACACCTTTAGCTAGTGCTTTCTTCTCATTTTCCCAAAGCAATGTAGGTAGGTTGCTGCCATAGTTATGTCGTGCATGTGGTTTTCTCCTGTAACTATTAGGATTATTGGTTCCACCTATAGGCTTTTGATTAACTTTTGAACATGATAGTTCACTAATAGAATGCTTATAATTTAAAAGGATTTCTTCAGGTTTGTAATCAAATTTTATTTCTGCTTCTTCTCCTTTAATTTTGAATTGGATACTTTCTTCGGTTACACAGAATGGACGAATTAAAGATAGGAATGGTGTCCCTAATATGACTCCTTGTTTTAGATTTTTAACAAGCAGAAAGGAAATATTTATGCAAACATTGTTAACGCAGACACATACATTTGGTATTTTATGATTTGCTTTAAGCAAACTTCCATCAGCAGTATGAACTCTATGAGTGGTTTTCTCAAATATTTTGTCGGAATGATTCCTTCTTTAATACAATTGACGTCTGCTCCTGAATCAATTAGAGTTTTATATTTGAATTGCAAATCCTCACCAACTTTGTAAAGGATTTCGGCATACCATTTTTGCTTGACGTATTTCTCCATTGAGTTGATAATTTCTCCAGAACGTTCCCCTTTCATAGACGTTCCTTCATCTTGTCTACCTTGATTAATGTTCACCTGGAACTCCATCATATCTATTCTTAATTTAAGATCTCTTAATTCTGCTTTGAGCAAATTTTGTTCTTTGAAGAGGTCATTCAAATCCAATTGTTTATCTTTCTTTTTGTAATCTTGGACCCTTTTGAAGACTTCGTCTATTGACAAATATTTTTTATTTTGAATGTCCTTTACTAATTTGTCTTTATTGGTTTTTATTCTTGATAAGAATTTTTCTAAGATGGCTTCCTTCTCTATTGGGATCACGAACCGTGTCAAAGGTGTCTAGAACGAATTGTTCTAAGTCTGTAAGGACTAGGAGGTTCTCATCAGAGTCTTCTTCAGAGGGATCTTGCTCATAGCAAGAGCACTCACTATTTTCACAACAGTTAATATCTGAATGGCTTTGGCTTTCTGAACTAGACTCGTCATTATCAATGTGGTTCAGAATATCTCCCAATCTTCCTTTTATATCTTCATTGTCTGATTCTAGTAGAGCTTGAATTTCTTTCTTTACTTTAAACTTTAAGCATCTACTAGCTATGTGACCTTCTCCACCACATCTGTAACACACAAGTTTCTTTGTATTATTCCTATGGAGTTTGGTGTTACTCTCTCTATGTCTAAAGGGCTTTGGCTTCTTCCTTTTGGTGGGAAATCTTTCTTTCTTAAGGCTGCCAGAATATTTTTTGATATGTTTAGGAGGCTTTCTTTTAGTTCTAGGATCACAGGGATCTTGGAATCCAAATTGATAACAAAAGTCTCCTAATTCATGTTTTCCAATAATTTTTTGTTTCTTGAGCTGATCCTTAATCTTAAGGTCATTACATAATTCAGCTCCTACCAATTGTATTTTTTGGGTAATATTCCCTATGTCTAGGCATTGATAGTTTATATTTCCTCCTCCTTCCTTTCTCAAGGAGTTCCTAACTTTTTCAGCAAATAAAGGAGGTAAACCAGATATATATTTTTCTTTCCAAAAATCTTGATTAGGATCAGGTAGGGTATATAATTTGGATAAGAATGTGTCTTTATACCATCTAAAGTCTGACATAGTTTTGCATCTAAGGTTTATCAATTGCTCTCTATTTTTCTCATAAATATCTTGATAATTTCCAGCAAAATGATAGACTATATTGTACAGCAAAGTAGTCATGGCATCCGAAATGTTACCTCTTTGGTTTCCTTCTTCATCGTAGGCCATAATGGGCATTCTATTGCCATCTAGCTTTACTGCATTTATGATTGCTTCTCTTTGTTCTTCATCCAAATAGTGATCCCACCAGCCTCTTAATTGACCAGAGAATCCAACAATAATCATTGAGGCTGCTTCTTTTTCTTTATTACCACTTTGCAATGCAAGCATTGGCATACATAATCATTTGGTGGCATAGTGTGAAGATTTGATACTCTGTAAACCCATCCAAATTCCATTCTACAATTTCTTTCCATTAAAGTATGTCATATTAGTTACTTGTGGAGTTTCTTCAAACTGTAGATCTGCATACGTTGGCCTAGGATAATAATTTCTAGTTCTTGATGTTAGAGTAGCAGGTTTGAAATATTTTATTGATCATGTCACTACTTTGTCCATCAGAAATTTGATTGATATTTTTGTTAACCTTTAAACTACTCAGTTTATTTGCTATCTCATTGACTAAGTCTTCAGATAGAGCTGATCCTATAGCCTTTTGCTTTCCAAGTTTTATGTTGGAATTTAGCATGTGAGGAACAAATAATGGAGTAACTTGTTGAGAACTAGATGACTCATGTTGGGACTTTGGAGGATAGTTTACCTTAACTTCACCTTTGCTCGGCTTGCTTCCCTCCAAGAGGATGTTCTCAATTCGATCAGTTTGCTGCCCAAGAGTATGTAAAGAGATATTTGCAAAGTTTTGTTGTTCTACTAGGTGGCCTACATGTTCCACCTTATGGGCTCTTGGTAAGTGCTTCTAGCAATACTTTTGAGTGGACTAGCTTTGATACTTTCACCCTTTGTATTATCACTCAGTTGAATAGACTCAAAAGGAGGGTGAATAGCTTCTATGGCTTTTCCACTAGAGGTTGTCCATTCTGTTGACGTCTTTTTAATGACAGCAAGATTTTCATTATCATCTTCACTATTAACTTCCATCATTGATTCTGATTCACTATTGATTTCAGCGTTAGATTCATGGTCACTTTTAGCTGCAAATTCATTTTGATTACTGATTTCATTCTGTCCATTTTCTTCAGCTTAGGTTGGGAGTTTCTGGCCTAAAATATTTCTCAAAAAGCCTAAGTTTGCTATTTTCATACCAATCAAAAAAGAAGATATTTTTCCTTTGTTGCTTCATATCATCATACCATGCTTCCTTAACTTTCATTCTGAAAGAACGATCTAGTTTTAGATAGTTTTCTACCTTAGCTTCATTTTTGGGAAGCTCAACTTCAAGCCTAAGGAGTTCTTTGTTGATTTCAAATTCAGGCTCTTGAATTGGAACAATAAATCTGCTTTCAAAATCAGAATATCCTGAAACCATAGTCATAATTATATAGCCATAACTATAGGATAGTCATCATCACTCTCATATTCAGAATCAGTTTCATAATAATCATCTTCTGATTCATAATAATCATCTTCTAATTCAATGACATTAAGATCAAAATCTGAGATTGAGGGTTCATACGAATTATCCTCATAAGTTGCATAAACAATATTTTGCGGTCTATCTCGAGGTCTGCTATCACAGCTAACCGATGGTCTAGACTGGATGAAAACTTTTCTTTTTGAGGAGAATGTTACTTCAACATCTCCTTCTAGTGTTTCAGTCATGGACTCAACCTCGGTTTGTTGTGTGGCCTTTGGCTCAACAGCTTGGAAGAGCGTCCACTTTTCAGGAAGTATTATCTCGTCCCATTTTAAGGTTCTAGGAGTTAGGACATGATTTCTTGGGTTGGCTTGGAGAAGGGTGGTTAACCCTTTTGGTGTATTTTGTTTTGCACAAGGGGCTAGTGTTGTCATGGCTTTGTAATAGATCCTATATGTTACGGAAATATTCTCGCTTCCTGGTTCAAGATCATAGCCAGACGTTTGCAAGTTTAAGGTCAAGACCCTGTGGATGTTTGTGTCTGAAAGAGATACTGAGAAGTCTGGGAAAGTGTTAAAGAATACTGGACCATTACTAAGACTGGCTTCAACCATCCCTAGTAAGGAGTCTTTAAATCTCTTATTTCTACAATCCCTTAGACAAGCCAATACAGATACATTTAAACCTTTCCTTGTTAAGGACCGAATAGCAATTTGGACCAGACCAAAGTGTAGATACTGATATTGGGGTTTTTCGTCTTATCATATCAATTTCCTTTTCAGAAAGAAGATGCAAAGTCTCATGCAAAGAGCTAATAGGAAGAGTTTTTTCAATAGTTTTTATATAATAATCAGAACGTAGAGAAAATGTGCCAACATGATATATATCCTTAATATTTACTCTAGGTACCTTCCAGTTTGCAATACTTTTTTCAATATCTTCAAAGCATATAGATGAAGCATTTTTTACGGACATAGTTTTAACAGACTTATCATTACTACACGAGGCTACAGCACGATCAGTTACACCTAGAGACCTGACTAACCAAGACATCTTATACGAACAAAGGAGTAAGGAATAGGTAGTTTCCAGACAACGGCAGGGCAAAATCCCACAATTAAGATCAACCTGTAGGAGAGTTGGTTTCCAGACAACGGCAGGGAAAAATCCCACAATTAAGATCAACCTTCACCTCATAATCAAGCCCTCAGACAACGATTTCTGCCTAACAAACGCCTATCCACGGCTTAACAACGGCCACGCGTCTTCGAGGTATACGCTCTAGAGGATCAGGGTTCTCCGCGACTCGGCCTACCAACAACTCCTGGCGGGATCTCCGCGACTCGGCCTACTACCACACTCCTCTCCCCCCCTTCGGAGAAGATGGCTTGGGAAGGTCAGGGGACAGATGGCTCTGATACCAGCTTACACCCAGGACACACGATGCATGCACGTAGCTATATCTAATGCAGGATGAAGGTAGTAATGCAACGATGATCGATGCAAGGATATTATCCGAGGCGGTCAGAATAATTTAATCGCCTCGGATAAGTTGTTATCCGAGGCAGTCAGAATAACGTAACCGCCTCGGATAACTCTCTTATCCGAGGCAGTGAGGATAGCTTAACCGCCTCCATTAGAGATATCTGAGGCGGTAGATAAGTTGCAACCGCCTCGGATATGGTTTTAAACAGGCATTATTCAGCCTGATTTACTAGCCTCCCTGAAAAAGCGAACAGTTCATATGAATTTTGTATAGCACAGCACGTCCACAACAGATTTACATAGCACACTATTCAATCATTCATTCTCGCATCAATCACAAGACATAAACTTCAGACATTCACATACATACACATACAAGTAATATTACAAAACTTGTTCATTTGTGACATATACTCAATTCACATCCATGATATTGATCAAATTCAAAAAAGTAAACATCTTGACATGAATAGAACCACTCGCCGCAGCCTCCGTACACGATAGCTGTTGATAAAAAAGTCTCATTTGTTAAATAGTGACATTCATAAGAAAAAGATAGAATTATTTGACACCCATATATACATTAGCACCGAGAGAAAAAGTAAACGACATTTACAAACATCAAGTGCTCTTGTCATTTGAAACCACAAGTTCGAAAGATAACTACAAAGTCTACAACTTTGCAACCAATGAAGTAGCAACTCCGCAACCAATGAAGTAATGACCTAACTAGAAACCTAAGTAATGATCTAACTAGTCGCAATCCTAAGTTCCTAGCATGCCTCCGAGGAACCGAAGCGTCCTGGGGACTAATGACCTCGTTGTTGATGAAGCTAGCGATGTGCGACCGAATCTGGAACATGTCCATATCTTCCAACTGTTTGATTCCCATGGTTTTCGCCCCTCCCTGAAAACATGAGGCTTACACTCAGGGCGAATAGCATGATTAAACACTAGACATTAGTTAGTGGCGATGGTTTCGTACCGCTAGATCTCCGTACTTTGGGTTGCTACAAAGGGCTAGCATGTGGAAACACACGTAATACCCACTTCGGGCTGCTGCCGGCACTACAAAAGGAATATCGATTAGGTATAGAGGGCAGAAGTATGATGGCATTAGTTCGTGGAGTCAAGGACATTACGGAATACCTTAAACTTTGAGTCATGACGTAACTCAACGGCCACTCCTTGCTTGACCTCCTTGTGCCTCCCTCCATGTTTGACGTATGTGTCAAATGCTCTAGGTGATTCAAAACAATTAGCATCGAACTGTCGTTTCCTTTGTGAAGAAGACAGAATAGGCATGGACGAAGTAGAAAGTTTTGGTACTCACTCATCGAGTAGACGCATGACGTCCACGTACCCTTGCTTGTGGTAGTCAATGCTACGCCTCATGGAATCAAGGTACCATACCTTATTCCACTTCGGCACGATCACGAGGAGGATCCAATGGCCCCTGATTATACGATACGAAGTTATTACATGTTTAGCCGTCGAACCATGAGAATTTGCAAAGGATGTGGCTTACCCGATGTTATAGGCAACCTGGATGGAATCTCGTGCGGAGTACTGATGGAGTAAATGCACGACGTAATCCCGCACCATGCTCTTATCTGACGCGATGGATTGGGCCGAGATCAAATGTGGGTCGCCGAACCCCACAGAGTTCTTAAGCTTCCTTCTTTCGCTAAGATCAATCATGTATCTGAGTACAGGAGAAAAATGACTTACATTACAGGCATTTAGCGGTGATAAAACAAATAGGTGCTGTGTTGTAAGGACTTACAGCGTGAAGCATCTCATGAGACTGGCGTCCAGCTCATAGAAGTGCATCATGTTGAAGATGTCCAAGAAATCCACGGGAAACATATTCCCTTGGCGATGCTTGAAATGTTCCTCCGTGAAGTAGACTACGACGCCGACTCTTGTATTTGGGAACGGCCTGTTCGACATATCGAGATAATGGTCATGAAGCGTCCGGCAGGCTAAGCCCAGGTTCACGTCAGCTTCAACCATAGGTTGTCCCGGCACGTGCTTGCGAACTACCTCCGCCAAAGGATACTCCACATCAGCCACCTGTTTTGAAGCAGACTTCTTGGCTTTGTATACTTTCAGCTTGGATGTGGCCCCTTGACTCTTCGTTGGAACACGGCTTGGCCGTGAGCTCTCCACTGGTGGTAGTGCCAAGGGTTGAGGGGGTAGCGAACAACGTGGAAGCTCGACATGTGGCAGGCTCGGCAGTGGCTGAGGAAGGACGAGCTGCCTCGAAACCTCCGGCGGAGATCGAGCAACCACCGGTGAAAAGCTGAGCATCCCTTGATCCGGCGAGCATGGAGGAACGGACGGTGCGCTCGGTGCTGATTCCAGGACTATGTCCTTCTTCGGCCACTGGACGAACGACCCGACCGCGTCGCTTAGCAACTGCATCTCATCAGTATCTCGCGCGTTCGGCAAGGGACAGTTAGCAAAGGTCGGGTTGATTGACTCGACCTGCACTCGCGCGAAGCCTGGCGTTAACGGGACGCCGTGTATCACCGTTCCAAGAGCAGATGGCCAGACCTGACCGTACGCGGTGTCCATCGAGAAGTTCATCGTAGCGAACTGTATCTGCATCTTGCACCTTGTCGGACCCCCAATCTGGTCGACGGGAGAACAATCCTTGGCACCCGAGGCGCAGCTACTGCGGCAGGCACCTGGGCTAATTGCGACTGGCGCCCTGTCCTGCAGGTACTGTGCTGAAAGCCTCTCCTCCATCGCCCTCATTCTCTCCTCAAACTGCGCCTCAAGGGACAACTGTATCTCCGCTTTCATTTGGTCAGCTCTTGCTCGCTTACTCTGCCGGCGTGCCTCCTGCGTGTCCCCGGTGAAGGCTTTACTCCACGTTGCGAGATTACCGAAACCCCTAGTGCGTCCGAACGGCTCTCTGGTGCCGATGGCCTCGGATAGTATGTCTTTCTCCCGACTTGGCACAAAGGAGCCTTGAGATGCCTGCTCATTAAGCCCCACCATCCTCTGATAGACCTCCTCGTCTCCAGGGTTTGTCCAGACGCGTTGACCACGAGGATCCACCTTCGTCCTCGCCCTGCACCAGTCCCGGATTCGGCTGTCGCTGAAATCCGAGAACACCGGCTGCTCACCATGCTTCTCCGCTTCCTCGTCCTCCTTCGCCCACTTCTTCTTAGCACCGACGTACCCTAAGGTGCCGAGAAAATGCGGGTGCTTGTTCCTCCTGGCTAGCTCCTGCCCCTTCTGGCTATCTGCCTGGAACTCTTCGGACGACTTCAGGGCGCAGAACTCCGCCCAATCTTCTTCGGAGATATCCGGGTATGCCTGGCAAGGTGACTTCTCTTGCTTCAGATAGTCTCTCACCAGCCTGTGCTTGAAATTCCTCCAGCACTTCCCAGCCGTCAATATGGTAGCTCGGTAAAATTCGGCTTCGACCTCTTCCGGGTACATGAAGGAGCCCTTCACTTCCTCGAACAGGGATCTCCGCTCCTCCCGTGTCAGCTCACCCCAATCGGTGAGGGTGATCCTAACCCTAGAACGGGCGACCACCCCGCATAACGTCCTCCACTTCTTCCGGGTTTCTTCCGGTTCAGGAACTCCGGTCACCGGATCCAAGCTCTGCACTACCCATCTGCCCTTCGGCCGTCCCGATGGCTTCCTTGGTTTGCGAGAACCCTTTCCTGACGATGTCGACGGTCTTGGCGACCCCGACGGGGAGTTCGTCTCCATTCTAATGAGGATGAAAACATACGCAATTTGCAGTTCAAAACATATACATGGAGGAAACACTTCAATGATCATAGATATGTTCTAGCAGAAGTTCTACCTAATCTCTAGATTCTACTAACTAATTACTTGGAAGAGTATGGGGATTCAACATGTACCAACTTAAGCAAAGGTAACCTGGTCGTCATGGACTAAAATGAGTTGCGGATTGAGTGACAGTCACTCAAGCAGCTGCTCAATTTAGACCATGACGACCAGAGTCATATGACCTTGATGTAGTTGGACCAAGACCCCTCATACACCTCCTAATCTCATTGATGATTAGTTGAACATTGAATGACTATTTTATTTGTGGACATACTCTAGCTTGATGATTGGTCACTTGTGTCGACTTAGGGTATACAACTAGGTTTGTGTGGGCCTTTCTTTTATTCAACTTGGACAAACGCTGATATCGATGAGTCGATCCTGTCACATATATCTTAGAAATAGCTTATAGCTTATTTAAACCCTATGAACTGGTCCATAAACCAACACTAGAGGGCCCATAATATGAGTAGTAAGGGTCAGCTGAGCCTTCCTAACAAATTGCAACCGCAATGCTAATGCAGCCTCTCTTTTTTCTGATGGACTCTCTATAAAGTAACTAAGTTTTAGATATTAATTTCAGAACTACCTCACATATTATCACTTTTAAAATTGCTAGCAACACCTGTGTTCCTAAAATGAATTCACTGCAACACAGACATTAACAATTGGTGGGAGCATCTTAAGCTCAGTTACTTCCTAATTGTTTGCTATTTTTCCATGTTGTATGCCATTATAGGTTAGCTGCGTACAAGGCTATATATCCGGCAGGGAGAACGATTGGTGATCTCATTTCTGCCATAGATCAAGTAAGCTAGAGACATGAAATGGGAAAAACATTAGAAAATCAATCATTACTGATCTCCCTTCTATATTCATCACCGTTTGCTAAAGATAACAAAAGCCAACCATGGTATAGATTGAAAACAGAAGTTCTACTCTTGCATGACATATATGGATTATGAAACAAATCCCCATCTAATGCAATAATTCATGGAAAAATTGACTACACATGTGCAACAGCAGAGTTTAACACATGTAACTATATTTTTTTTACTTATGCAACAACACAAAACCAACAAAATTAACATCCGGACCATTGACTTCTCTGCCTTCGGGCTCGACACTGTGAATCTAGTTGGGAGTTACCTTGCGGTTCTAGGAGGAGGAGAGGCCGGCGGTGGTGGTCGGGGAGGAGCTCAGGGGAAGCCGCCGCTCGGGGGAATGGCGCCGCTCGGGGGAATGGCGCTGCTCGGGGGAATGGCGCCGCTCGGGGGAAGCCGCCACTCGAGGAGGAGCCCGCGGTGCTCCGGGGAGGCGGCCGCGTTGCTCGGGGTCAGAGGCGGCGGTGCTCGGAGGAGGCAGCGCTGGACAGGGGCGGCGGCGGCGCTAAGGTCGGAGGCGAGGGCGCTGGTGAATGGGAGGAGTTAGTGCACGCGGGTGAGGCAGTTTGAGTTTTTATACGGGACATATCGGAGGCGGTTAAACCGATCTGACCGCCTCCAATTATGAATAAAGGAGGCGGTTACGTGGATCTGACCGCCTCCAATATATACATAAAGGAGGCGGTTACGTCGATCTGACCACCTCGGATACGTATAAATAAAGGAGGCGGTTCCTTTTATCTGACCGCCTCGGATATATACATAAAGGAGGCGGTTACTTGTATCTGACCGCCTCGGATATATAGATAAAGGAGGCGGTTCCTTTTATTTGACCGCCTCGGATATACATAAAGGAGGCGGTTACTTTTATCTAATCGCCTCGGATATACATAAAGGAGGTGGTTGGTAAATTCCAACCGCCTCGGATAGGTTTGCTAAACTTTCTGCACAATTCAGTTCACAGTTTCAGAATTGACAGCAAACAGATATACAAATACAACACCAATATAACATCACATATACACAGATATCAACAACATAAATACATCACCATTTGCACATACATGTTTCTTGCATGTTCAAACCAACAAAATCATCACTTCCTCAAATTATGTTCAAACCAACAAAATCAACACTTCCTCAAATTATGTTCAAACCAACAAGCTTTACCATGAACATCCCACATACATATATATCACCATTCTACAACCTTCGCATGTTTGAACCAACAAAATCAGCACTTCTCAAATTATCTTCGCTTCCTCATCCTTTTCTTCTTGCGAGGCATTCCCTCTTCGAACTCTAGTCCTTCTTGATGATCTTGACGTGCGTACACCGCTTCATTTGGTTCATCGGTAATCTGGTCTCTAATGCTATGTTGCATCGGAGGTGCATCTTCAAAGACCTTGTATTCGTCCTCATTCACCACTCCCTGAACTCCCACAATCTTCCTTTTACTCTGTAGGGCAATATGAAGATTTTTCTTCGCCGGGTCGGTCACATAAAACACTTGGTGAGCTTGATTGGCTAGAATGAAGGGGTCATCTTTGAATCCAACACGTTGGAGGTCTACTGTTGTGAAGCCGTACTTATCGACCTTCGTAGATTGCAGATTGACCCTACGGCAACGGAATAATGGGAATTTAAAGTACACATAGTCCAACTCCCAGATATCCTCGATGAACCCGTAGTACCAGCTCTGTTTACCGCTCATGTCAGAAGGCTCTATGCGGACCCCACTATTTTGAAATGTGCTTTTGTTATCTTGATCTCTAGTGTAGAATGTGTATCCGTTAATGTCATATCCTTGCCAAGTGACGACTTTGAATGTTGGGCCCTTCGCGTACCAGGTTAGAATGTCGCTAGAGGCACCTAAACGAAGACGCTCCTTGAACCACTTGTTGAATTCTTTGTTATGCTCTCTCGTCCTCCACGCATCGGTTCTATCTGGATGCTCCTGCCTTAACTTTGCCCTGTGCTCGTCCATGTACGGGGCAATGGCGGTCGTGTGTTGCAACACTGTAAAATGGGCGAGAGCGTGACCAGGTTGATCGGCCGTTATTGATTTCTTTCCGATGGTCCCAACACCATCAAGCCTGCCTTCGTGCCGAGAGCGTGGAATGCCAATTGGTTGGTTCGACTCCATGTAGTCAACACAGAACTCGACCACCTCCTCCGCAGCGTAACCTTCGACAATGCTTCCCTCCGGTCGATACCTGTTTCGCACGTAGTGCTTCAAGATTCCCATGAATCTTTCGAACGGGTACATGCTCCGAAGGAAGACGGGTACGCACATCTTGATTTCGTGGATGATGTGGACAATGAGATGCACTATTATATCGAAGAAAGAGGGGGGAATACATCTCTAGCTGACAAATAGTCTCCGTCGCCGCTAACTCCAGATCGTCTAGTTCGAACACGTCTATCATCTTCTGTGAGATCTTGTTGAAGAAGAAGCAGAGGTTGGTGATTGATTCTCGGACGTTAGGCGGCAGAATATTCCTGATTGCAATTGGGAGCATCTGTGTCATCATGACATGGCAGTCATGAGACTTCATGCCGATTAGTTTCAAGTCCTGCATCGAGACGAGCCTCTTGATGTTGGCGGAGTAGCCCGACAGAACCTTCACACCGTGCAAGAAGTTGCAAAACTCAGTTCTCTCGGCCTTGGATAAAGTGTAACAGGCAGGGGGGATGTATGTCTTCCCGTTAGGCAGTAGTACAGGCGCCAGCTTTGGCCTGATTCCCATGTCAACCATGTCAAATCGGGCCTTGACGCCATCCTTCGTCTTGTCCTTCATGTTTAGCAGTAGACCCAGCACGCTGTCACAGACATTCTTCTCTATGTGCATCACATCGATGCAGTGTCGGACGTCTAGATCCTTCCAGTACGGTAGGTCCCAGAACACCGATCGCTTCTTCCAGTACGCGGACTCATCTGCGGCCTTCCTTTTCCGACCCTTTCCCAGCACGACGTGGACATCATTAACCTTCTCGAAAACCTCTGCACCGCTTATTGGCCTTGGTTTTGCACCGTTCTCCGTTCTCTCGTTGAACTGTGACTTCCACCTCCGGTAACGGTGCCTTACAGGCAGGAACCGCCGGTGACCCATGTACACCACTTTCCCGTAATTCTTGAGACTTAGGCTCACGGTATTCTCCATGCATATGACACAATCTTTGTGTCCTTTCACCGTCTGACCGGAGGTGTTGCCGAGAGCGGGAAAGTCTTGGATTGTGCAGAACATCATGGCCCGCAGAGTGAAGTATTCTCTTTTGTCCGCATCCCATACCTGCACTCCTGTGTTCCATACTGTTTCTAGATCATCCATCAACGGTTGGAAATACACGTCGATGTCGTTACCAGGTTGCTTAGGCCCTTCGATAAGTACGGACATCATAATATACTTCCGTTTCATACAGAGCCAGGGAGGTAGGTTGTACATACTGAGAAGTACGGGCCAGGTGCTATGTCGGCTGCTCATGTTGCCAAATGGATTCATTCCATCCGTACTCAATGCAAACCTTACGTTCCTACTTTCCGCAGCGAATCGGGGATACTTCCTATCGATGTTTCTCCACTGGATAGCATCGGCAGGGTGTCTGAGCTTTCCATCGGACGTCTTCCACTCCTCCTCATGCCAGCGAAACAGTTTTGCTTCC
Source organism: Stipa capillata (assembly GCA_019208055.1). Lineage (NCBI taxonomy): Eukaryota > Viridiplantae > Streptophyta > Magnoliopsida > Poales > Poaceae > Stipa > Stipa capillata. The sequence continues at coordinate 5,948 of JAGXJF010004815.1, read as the reverse complement.
TTCGGGTTTGCAAACAAACGCTTCAGGCGCGGGATTACAGGCAGGTACCAAGCAACCTTTGCAGGAGTCCCCTTCGTCGCCTCGACGAATTCGTCAGCTCCTTCTACTCCAATCTTACCCTTGTATCGAGAAGTCTTGCACACAGGGCATGAATGTAGCTTCGCAAACTCTTTCCGGTATAGGATACAGTCGTTCCGACATGCATGTATCTTTTCAACTTCCAGTCCCAACGGACAAAGCACCTTCTTCGCTCTGTATGTGTTTATGGGTAACTCATTCCCCTCCGGAAGCATGTCACCTAGGAGGCCCAACAACTCGTTGAAACTCTTGTCGGACCAGCTGTTGCTCGCCTTCAGCTTCAATAGTTCAATCACGGCATATAACAAAGTGAACTTAGCCTTGCATCCTGCGAATAGCGGTTTCTCCGAGGCCCCCATCAAGCCTAGGAATTGTTCATACTCTCCCTCGGTTTCGTGCCCTTCGAAATCACGCAGCATCTGTTCTAGCTCAGGCATTGAGTCGGGATCATCGGACCTCTCATGGTGTGAATCACAGCCGATATTAAATGGCATATCGGTTGCTTCTTCATCGGCACAGATATCATTATCTGATACTACGGCTTCATCTTCACCGTGCTTGGTCCAAGTTGCATACCCTTCCATAAAACCTCTCTTGAAGATGTGGTACTCAATATGATGGAACTCGAAAGTCCTTACGTTACCACAGTCTACGCATGGACAATACGTGTCAGCTCTGCTCTCTTTCAATATGTCCGCCTTGGTAGCTGCCATAAATGCTCTCACTCCATCTCTATACGCCTCTGTGTTGCGAGCTTCGTACATCCACGATCGATCCATCTAAGCCGTGCATGTGGAAAGTTGAAATTTTAGTTCAAAATATGAAGTGCATCGACTTCGTGACATTAGTTTATCATTACTTCAATTACTAACCTAACTGAATTATCAAAATAATTACTAACCCACTTAATACTAACTAATATAAATAACTAACCGTACTAATTGACTAATATAACTAAGCTATATGCGTCGACTCTCTTCAATTACAATGTATAACTAACCAAATTAGCACTTCTTGCATATGAAAATTAAATAAGCCACAAAAATAAATCCATCATTAATTATTTTTCTTTTTACCCACAAAATTCCTTAAACATTTCAATACCTTAACACATCTTGCAATGCATTGAACCATACGATAATTCAAACATCTCTATCGATCTAATTATGATCATATAATTGTATATTCTCAATGTCCAATAAACAAAGCAAAATCACCAAATTATTGGATGAATTGAATCAAAAACTATGCACTAACCTTTGGTAAGCAACAAAGAAGTATTATCTCCAACTATAATCTTCCAAATGTAACTTCTCCACCGAAGAATCGCTAGAAAACAGCTCAAAAAATCGCCAGCAAATCGCCACATTCAAGACATATCTACCTACTGGTCGTCTGTCAGCTCGCGCAGCACAATTAATACTGTGAATCATATTGGAGGCGGTTAAATCCATATAACTGCCTCGGATATTACATATATGGAGGCGGTTATATATCAGAAATCATCTCGGATATGTACCAACATATCCGAGGCGGTTGACAATATATAACCGCCACGGATAACGACCACATCCGAGGCGGTCATAAATAAGTAAACGCCTCGGATAATATTGGAGGCGGTCATAAATAAGTAACCGTCTCGGATATGGTCGTTATCCGTGGCGGTTGTTCCCGGACTCGTTATCCAAGGCGGTTATTTCGTACTAACCGCTTCCGACGTTTCTTATTCATGGCACTTCTACTTAACCGCCTCGGATAAGACGCCTCGTATAAACGATTCTGTACTAGTGTATCTCAGTCGGTTCAAAATAACGGACCAGCTGAGATAGTTGTTTTTAGAGTGGGTTCGCGATAGTCGACCGGCTGAGATATGCTATTATCTCAGTCGGTTTTTTTACTTAACCGGCTGAGAAGATATTATCTCAGCCGGTTATAAAACCGGCTGAAATAATTCGTATTATCACTGACCTTTCTCTTCAGCCGGATGAGAAACCGGCTGAGAAAGCCATTTTCGGCTAGCTATAATTATGTGTTCTGTAGCAGTGTGAGTAGTTCTTTTGGGGTTCGTGTTTTCTGCTGTGCATTCTTTGATCGGCGCCTTGTACCTTTTTCTATAGCTATTGTGGCACTGTGAAAAGAATTGCTTTTGTCGGGCGAGTTCATTCCAACTTCTGAACTCCATTTCGATACTCCAATTATAGTCTAAGCATGGTGCGGCATCCCCGCAACATCGCCAACAAGTAATTAGGCATGGGTGTGGCATCCCTACAACATCACTCATCAGAAACCTAGCACCTAATCAAAGCTCATTGAACAAATCAATACCCAAATCGAGCAATGCAGGGGTAAGGGAGACAGACCAGCTCAGTTTGTTACCGAGGTGGCCCAGTCAACGTGAGGAAGAGCTGGCAGGATTGGGGGCAACAGCAGTGCGATCCAGGGTGGCGCCTCAGAAGAACGCTTTGTTAGCTACCGATCTATCTACGGTTGCAGGAACGGGAATTTGGGAGTTTGATCGAGGAATTGCTTCGAGATATAATTAGTTCATCCTCTACAACCTACAGCCAAGCCGTTTACCAATTCGCCACCGATTCCTCTCTAACCCTTCCCTTGAGTAGCTGGGGTTACATGAACACTACATGGACCACTCTGGGCCAGTTAGACGGATCGATGGACGACGGACTTGTTTTCCTCTTGCTTTTGGGCTTGTACCTTCCTCTACCCCCTTGCCATCCTCCTGGGCCTTGGATGCACTAGGGGATTTGCTGACAATCCGCCCTTCTTGTGAATCGGCTTGTCCCAAGCCGGTGCAAGAGAAAACTTTTGTCGTAGCGCTTCTAAATCCTCCCATGTAGCAAGTTCTTCGGTGGAATCCGACCAAAGAATAAGAACTTGAACAATGGAAGAAATACCTTTCTTGCGAACCCGCCGCTTCAGTATGCGCACAGGAAACTGCAAATCAAAGCACCAGCGGGTAATGCTGATTGTACCAGTTGAGAAACACCCAAAGATTTCTTTAGTTGAGAAACATGGATAACAGGGTGGATGCGGCTGGATGGAGGAATTAAGGTCAATAGTATCAACTTTCTCCAAAACACGATAAGGGTCGTAATACTTGAAAGCCAACTTGTGGTTAGCTCGAACTGCCACAAAGGACTGAACGTAAGGCTGTAGTTTCAAGTAAGCCAGATCATCTACCTCAAAGGAGCGCTCAGTGCGACACTTGTCAGCCTGTGACCTCATGCGCTGTTGGACGCGCAACAAGTGTTGCTAGAGGGACTTGGTCACTAATTCCCGAGTAGATAACCAATCCTTCAAATAAGTTTGAACCATTACATCAGAAGGTAGGATGCCAAAGTACCGTGGAGGCTGTCCATACAGAATTTCAAAAGGAGATTTTCCCAGCGCCGAATGCCAATTGGTATTGTACCAAAACTCACATAAAGACATCCACTGAGCCCATCATTTGGGAAAAGAATGAATGAAGCAACGGACATAGCCCTCAATGCATTGATTCACACATTCAGTAGTGCCAGTCAACTGAAACAACTCACGCCAAAAATAACCGGTAAAAAGGGATCACGATCCAAGACAATGGAAGCAGGCAAGCCATTTTTCCAGGAAAAGTTTAGTAACACGAACGGCAGTGAAAGGGTGACTAAGGGGAAGAAAATGACCATAGCGAGAAAACTTATCAATCACACAAGAATACAGTTGTACCGCCCTGAACGTGGCAGCACTTTGATGAAGTCTCTAGTGACCAAGTCCCAAGCACGCTCCGGTATAGGTAATGGTTGCAGAAGTCCCAAATAGTGCAATCGCTCAGGCTTAGCTTGCTGGCAAACAAAGCAATCTGAACAACCTGACGAATAAAAGATTTCATGCCTACCCAGCGTAAAAGTTGGTTGATGCAGCGAAAGGTCACTGGAAATCCGGAGTGACCACCAGACGCGCTAGCATTAAGAGCAAGAATAGTTCACTTGTGCAGATCCGCGTCGGCTCCCGACCAAATGTGCCTATCTTGCCTGATAACACCATCCTTAAGCTGAAATCATGGTGAATGAGGGGGCGAGCGAAAGTTGGCGTAAGAGGTCCTGGGCTTTAGGATCAACGTGAGACGTGGCAGAAGCGGTGAGACAAGGCATCCGCTGCTCTGTTTTCTGAGCCTTTCTTATAAACCACACGGTATTGCAGATTCATCATCTTTGTGAAAGCCTTTTGTTGCCAAGTAGTGTGGAGACGTTGATCATTAAGATGTGACATTCATAGCCCCTTGAAAGGTGGCTGGTGCAGCCATGAGACCAAAAGCTATCACCCGGAACTCAAAGTGACCATGGTGGGTCTGAAATGCAGTTTTGAATTCCTCTCCCGGTGCCAATCTGACCTGGTGGTAACCTGCGTGAAGGTCTAACTTAGGAAACCAGCTAGCACCAGGAAATTTGTCCAACAAGTCATCAATAACAGGGAGTGGATACTTTGTCTTCACTGTGAGAGCATTGAGATGTTGATGGTCAACAACTATATGCCAAGTGGAGTCCTCCTTTTTAACCAGAATAACTAGAGAGGAAAAGGCACTACTACTGTGTTGAATCACATCACTCTGCAACATTTCAACAATCTGGTTCTCCAATTCATCTTTAAGCTCAGGAGCAAGGCGGTATGGGCGAACAGAAACAGGTCGCGCTCTTGGAATCAGCTGTATGGAGTGATCATACTGTCAGCGAGGAGGAAGACATTTAGGTTCAGAAAAAACAAAGGCGAATCGATCGAGCAAGGCCTGAACAACTGAACAACTAACAAAGGTGATGGCACTAGATGCTCCTCTAAACAGTAAGTTCGATCAAAGTGCAAGCAAAAACTGAAGGGGAATGACCGTGCAATGTGACCTTATTGTCATGCCTGGAGAAAGATAACCATTTCTGAATCCAATCCACTTGCGTAGGACTATGCTGAGCTAGCCAATCTAATCCTAGTATGCCATCATAATAGCCCAAGGAAATCACTTTGAATTGAGTGAAAAACTAATGCCCACATGACCACCATTCGACAGAAGGAATGTATTGTTGGCAAGATAACACAGTGCCATTGGCTACCTTTACTTGTACTTGATGAGGCAAAGTGACAATACCAGCCAGTTGAGAGGCAACTAATGCCTTTAGGAATGAATGTGTACTGACCCTATCAACCAGAAAAAGGAGATCCTGACACTGAATGTATGTGCAGAAGGGTAGTGGCAGCTGCATCAGAAGAAATAGCCATAAGCTGAGAATCAGAACCAGATTCAGTGGTGTCGGTGGCTGGATCAGAGGAATTGTTAGACTACAACAGTTCAATAATTTCTTGAACAACATGAAGTTGAACTGTGGTTTTGCAGTGATGATCGCGAGCCCATTTCTCACCACAAGTAAAGCACAATCCCTTGGCACAGCGAAAGGCACGTAACGCTGCCCATTTGTCCTCTTGTGGTGGAACCTGTGGAGCTTCAGTGGATTTCCTGTTGTCCACGTCCTTGGTCGGAGGAGGCAGTGGCAGTGGCATTGGAGATGTCCTCCTAGCCGTGGGTGCAGCAAACTGGCCATTCAATCTGAAATGTTGATAAGAAGAGAGATATAAACCTCAAAATCACTACCATTTGCTCTTTTGTTAATTTATCACGAGACTCGTCAATAAGCACTGCAAAAAGACATGCTCTTCCAACTCGGACATAATAGCATTCTTTGTCTTATGTGCACAAGCCTTCACTAAGTCTTTTTATATTTTGTGGGATATCATTTGACAATTCCAAGGAGCACTATCACCAAGCACACTTGCAGCTTTAGGATCCTTGTCTTTGTACCATCCCAATATCATTATGCACTACTACAGATTCC